>JAOVVG010000034.1:7204210-7217965 GCA_028566375.1 Leptodoras nelsoni | reverse complement strand
ATGTGTGTAGAAGCAGTCTGCATTCCTAGGTGCTTGATTTTATACACCTGTGGCCATGGAAGTGACTGGAGCACCTGAATTCAATTATTTGGATGGGTGAGTGAATACTTTGTGGCAATATAGTGTAGCTATGACATTAGAGATAGCGAAGACTATGACTATTTTTATTTTAGTAATCTATCTTCAATCTCCTGCTTCACCTTAACTGTATTGGATTCTTCTGCATACCTATGGAGAACTAGATCTAATAAATATATTAAAATGGAAGTTTTAAAATGTATATATTCTTTATTGAAGTTTTATTTCCTTATGAATTTATGTATACCTTCTTACATTAAAATTTTTTTTTGTATTCTTTATTATTTACTTTTGTATTGATTCCTGCATTTTCTGGAATTTTTGGGCACAATTCTAAAATGTTTGTGCTCATCAACCAAAGAACATCATTCCAGTGGTGAAACATGGTGATGGAATCCTCATCCTATGAGGTTGATTCTCTTCATCTTAGACTGGGGCTATATTCAAGATTCATGGAGAGCTCCATATATTAATCTGTTTTGGCCTATCTTAAGCAGCTGTAGATGAAGAACAGTACCACCTTTCAGCATGACGAGGACCTAAAGCATAGATCCAAAGGATCTGACATGACTTATTTTTTACATCAAACATTCCTGCTATTTTCTCAGGACTATGCAGACTTTGTGTTCACTGTTCATGCATGGCCCAGACACCAGTGACTGCAAGTAGCCAGAGAAAACTTTTAGCTTTCTCCACATTATTTTTAAATTTCTGTCACTTCATTATCAGATTATGTGTTTTAGTACAGTGATCCCTACTCGTTTTTCCATGCTAGGTTTTCATATGGACGATATTTTCCCAGACAGGTTATACAAAGTTGGTGAGCTGCACATCTCTCACAGACCTTTGTAAGTGATATTAAAGTTAAAAATCTGTTGTGGGTGTGACAAAGAATGTGTGGTGAAAGTGTGGTGAGAAAAGTACCAGTAACTTTCTCAAGTTCAGTGTATATAATTCTTATTTTAATATTATTTTAATATTGTTGGGTTATTATTTTATTTTACCAACTTATTGACCAACCAAAATAAAATCTATGCTTTTCATGTGGCCTGGTAACGAGTGGGCCCTGGTACCAATCTGTGGCCTGGTGGTCGGGCACTGTTGTTTTAGTATAAACAATCCTGCTTTAAATCATTTTCACATTATAATATATATTTATATGTGTGATTCTTTTTGTTCCCCAAGATTAAAACACATCCCCATGTCTAAGGCCTATGGAGCGTCGGAATTTATTTATTGTTACTTTCCAGACAGAACTTGACCAGGTTTTTAGGTCATTTATTTTATATGTTTTTTTTATTTGACATTCAAAGAGGCTTAGCTCACTGTATGATTAAAGGGTTCTTGCATACATTTGATCCATATGTTTTATGGCGAGACAGATCTGGTCAGAACCAGTGTTGGGGAAGCTTTTTGGAAAGTGTAATGAATTTCACTCCATTGAAGCTAAACCCCAGAGAAATGTAGCAAGCTGAGCTACACCAAATATGGCAAAATTGGTTCATAGCCTAAGAAGCTACTTCTTCAAAATCTATCAGACTGTTCATTTGAAGACTTAGAATAACATTTGAGGTGTGTCTGTGGAAATACACTCCCATCATCAGCCCAAGGAATGGTATGAGATGTTGCTGGCACTTGATGGTAGTGCATATGGAATACAGAAGTGCTTCTGTATGACTGTGGAATCACATACTGATCTTTAGTTTTATTTCAGACCTCTTGTTCATATTTTTTCTGATTGTGCTGTCATGAATGTGAACATTTAATGTGCTTACAGAGTCCTGTATGTCACATGATATAGTGCTGTTTTTTTAATATCTCTGACTAACTTTGGACTGAATTTCTTGGGACACCCACTTCAGGGAAGATTGTAAATTTTCCATTTGTAAACAGTCCTTCACACTGCAGAATGGTACATTTCAAATTGTTTGGAGATGGGTTTGTAACCCTTCCCAGATTAATGAGCAGCAACAGTTGCTTCTCTGACATAATGGCTAATGTCCTTTGTTCTTGATGTGATGTAGACACATACTTGTGTACTCCAGAACAGCAAACTGCCAAAAATGTAGCTCTTTTTGGCCCTGTTCACATCTGGCTTGAACATGCATCCTGGGTGAATGGGTCACCACTCTAACTACATCATTTCATGTCTGCCATCAGAATGGTGTTTCTTCATGTGCATTTTGGGTCCTTCCCTCCTCTGTGTGCAAATAAACATGTACATCATTTCCTTTTGGAAGGCGAAATGTGATGTTTTTAACTGGGGAGCGGCAGCAATGAACTTCCTGTTTGTAGTCTTTTTGAAATTAAAAGAACAGTAAGAAAAATCAAAACAATAGAGAAACGAAAGCAATATATCACTTTAATGTGATACTGTTGGCACGCTACTTTAGAGGTGGATGTGGACTGGTTCTTCCATGTGGTCTATAACACATTACTAAAAGAATGTGGCAATATACATCCCATACCCATCCCATTTCCAAATTTAGTTTGAGTGATCAGATCTCAGTGCGTCTTCAAGATGCATTTGACCCCGTTCACACCTGTACTTAATGGTGAACACTTGCACTCTGATCTCCTAGGACATATTTAAAGGCAGTCACAATTGTTTGATGATTAACTGATATTTTACATTTTGTTAGTAACACCTGGCTGCTAATTACTCTTTCAATGTTTGTGGAAGTGGGATTTATTTTTTCCAACTTCTGAATGGTTTTTTGTTATTTTTTTTGTCATCCAGAGTATTTGTTTGTTTACAGAAGTTATAGAGATCCACATATAGACCCATTCCAAAAAATTAGAATATCATGGAAAACTTGATTCATTTCCATAATTCCATTCAAAAAGTTAAACTTTCATAGATTATAGATTCAGGGCCCACAGTTTAATTGATTTCAAGTATTTATTAGTTTATTTTTACATAATTTGGGCTTCCAGCTCATAAAACCCACGAAAACAAGATTTCTGTTCATTTTTTTTCTGTTCCTCATCCGTCTTCTTCCAAACCTTCCACCTTCTCACCTTCCAAAGGTGAGACGCTTCCTACGTTGGCTCAGGTTCAGAAGTGGCTTGACCTGAGGAACCTGACAGTTGTAGCCCGTCTCCCAGATGCGTGAATGTGGTGGTTTTTGAAGCTGTGACTCCTGCCTCATTCCACTCTTTCTGGATCTCAGTCAGATTCTTGAATCTTCTCTTTTTGATAATCCGCTGAAGCCCACAGTCATCTCTTTTGCTGGTGCATCTTCTCCTGCCACATTTTGTCCTTCCACTAGACTTTCCATTGATATGCTTGGACACAGCACTCTGTGGACAGCCAGCCTCCTTAGCTATGAACTTTTGTGGCTTACCCCTCCTATGGAGGGTATCAATGATGGTCTCAGTTGTTATGTAAAACGGTCATGCCCTGCAAAATTTGGGCTGATTTCTCCACAGTATTCTAATTTTTTAAAATCTTGTTTTCATGGGTTTTATGAGCTAGAAGCCCAAATTATGTAAAAATAAACAAATAAATACTTGAAATTGTTTAAATTGTGGGCCCTGAGTCTATAATCTATGAAAATGTAACTTTTTGAATGGAATTATGGAAATGAATCAACTTTTACATGATATGCACATTTTTTGGAATGGGTCTGTAGTTGTAAATTAGGCCCTGAAAAATAAAAACATAATTGAAGCAGGATGTTATTTCTTTTTCCCATGACTATATTTATAGAATGGAAAATAGTTTCGTAAATGCAAATGATATAAATGCGTAAACATAATCTTGAGTAATTTGAAAAGAATAACAAATAAAACAAACTTGTTTTTTCCTTTTTTAAAGGGAAGGGAATTTCTCTCCATTTATCCATGTTACCACCAGTTGTTTACAGATAAATTACCACCAAAATTTTGATCATCAACGTGGCATGATTGATTTTCAAGATTGGGTGGCTGTTTTTTATTTCATTACTTTTTTGATATTATGTTTGTATTAATTTCTTTTTCTTCCCAACAGTTTGTGACCCACTCATAAAGAGGGCCATGACCCACTGGTTGAAAACCACATTTCTGTATTACTAGTAGATGGTTTTCAGCTCCATTAGTGATTTTCTTTTACATGTGTACACATAATATATAGTTTTTTTACTCAAGACTTGTTTGTACGTTTCAGTTATCTGAGGATCCAGACTGTTCCTTATTGTACAGTGACTACCTGCCTGAACACACTCGTCACCTGGCTGGACATTTGGAAGATGAGTCAGCTTCAGGCCGTGTATCATGTGAGGAGCTGCAGAATATGGACCTACCATCATTTTGTCCAGCATTCTTGGTGCTCTGCCGTGTACTGCTAGATGTCATTCATGAGTGCCTCAAACTGCGCCTGGAACAAAGACCAGCTGGAAAGCCCTCACTGCTCAGCATCAAACAGGTGCTTACATGTCTGTGTGCACATGCAATATATGCTGTTTTGTACCGTGTCCTTCAACCCTGCTCTTGAATTTCTGCCATCTGTAATATTTCATTCCGACACAATGTCTTCTAATAATCAGATATGAGCATTTTGTTTATTCTGACCGTCATCCCACCAAAAAATACCCTGATATCTGCATAATAAATTGAAAATACCCCTGTTCATATAATGAAAAGACACAGTATAATTTATCTTTTGGTAGTGTCAAACTAGTTGTCTAGTTCTTGATAATGTTGTGCTATATTTTATCAACTTGTTCCATTTTAAATCGCCTGCATTTTTGTACCCTTCTTGTGACTGATGCCTTTAAACAGTGAGATCCCTTTGATGTTTTGCAAGCACTTTGCGGACTGTGGCTTTTGCTGTAAGAAGCAGCTAAGTAAATGTCAGGAAAATCCTACTCAAAAAACTGAATTTTATATGGGGTTAATCAGAGTTACTTTAATTGATGATGGGTGTGTACTGACTACTGTTTAACATAAGCTCGAATGTGATTGGTTAATTCGGAACACAGCCACATCCCCAATTATAAAAGGAACGCTTATGTGAATGCTTATGCAACCACATTATTTTCCCTTTTTATGTTTGTTTCTCCTCTAAATGAACAGGATGCTTTGCAATTGAATTGAACCGAATATAGGTCACATTAAAATTGTAAAAATAGGAAATTATTTATCTTGGTCTGACATCACAAAAACCTAACATTTTAACCGGGCTGTGTAGACTACTTCTATCCACTGTACATCTTCTGCTCTGTCTTTTTTTGTCAATGCAGTCAATATTGGTTTCTCACTTCAAGTCCTGATAGGTTGAGAAACTGTAACCTTTATTTTCTAGGAAAATATTATGCATAGCAAGTTCAAAACAATGACAAAAACATTCAATGTATGCATATAAATGTTTAATATGTATACAATTGAAATATGCAAATGTACATTTGTCAGCTTCCAAACTTCATAAGTATTCATGTGAGGTGGCCTTTATAACAGATTCTCTGAGGCATGGACTTAACTAATCACAAACAATATTCTTAATCAATCCAGCTCCATCTTATTGCTGTTGCCAGATCAGCTTTGCAGGTTGGAGCCTTGCCATTGACCATTTTCTTCAATTTCCACCAGAGATTTTCAGCTCATTATATGTCTTTCTTGGAGGAAGTTGGCAGGTGTTTGTTTTGGAACTGCAAATTACAAAGTTATTCTGCAATATTTTCTTCAGAATTGAGTGTTTTTTTTTCCTCTATGTGAGCTAAAATAAAGCAAAACCTTTTTTTTATGCCAGAAGGTTGGAAATTTTAGAAAAATATTTGTTTTGTGACATCTGTGATTTATTTTTTTTCTACAAAATTAAACAATTGGAAGAACATCCTCCAGGAGTAGTGATTCCGTAATTTTTGCCAGGGGTTGTACTCAATGTGAAATTTTACTGGTAGTCAATATATGGTGGATACAATAGGAGAAATGTAATGAAACTTGTAATGTGGTTCTTGTAAGGACTCTGGTTGCTCTGTCCTGTTAATGCATATTCAAAAACATTCTTACAAGCTGCCAGTAGTACTTCAAGTACTTACATTTTTCTTTATTAAGTAGGTAATAGTCACTGAGGATCCAGTGTCTAATGTTCTTTACAGATTCTTCAACTTTACTAAGCTATTGTCTGTCACCTGGCTTTGCTAACACATACAGCTATGTGTCATCTGCGTATCAGTGGAAGCAAACACCATATTTACAAATAATTGTACCCAGAGATAGCATGTACTGGGGGAAAATCAGTGGACCTCGTGGAACACCATAGTTTACTATTGTATGTATAGAGAAATTGCCATTATCATTTACAAACTGATGATATTCAGTCAAAAAAAGACCTCAGCCATGAAAACCGACTAGTAAAACCTAAGACATTGTAAACATTTTTTCCAAGGAAAGTGTCACAACTGGAAATGGGGTTTGTTTAATTTTTACAGATTTCAGAAGACCCACACCCCCACCCCCCCCATTGAAAACACTAGATTCTTGTTTTTTTTTAAATAAAGATTACTCTCATTTTATCCCCAGAAGAATTCAAAGAAATCATTGAAAGCCCAATACTGCCATGATATTCATGTCCATGAATAGTGTATATAAACTTCTGACCATGTGAGTCTTGTATGTGATTCTGGGAAATAATTGAGATTTGTTTGTAACTGTGTTGCAGTTGGTGCGTGAGTGTAAGGAAGTATTGAAAGGTGGCCTGCTGATGAAACAGTACTACCAGTTCATGCTACGTGGCATCATTTCTGACTCGCAAGGACTGCAGACCAAGTCTAACATTGATGAGTTTGAGGAAGATCTCCACAAAATGCTAGAGGCAAGTTAGAGGTTGTCATTTTTACATTTTCCAAACAGTACTGATTATCAAACATGATAATAATTATACGCATTATGTATAATATGTATTATTAATACATCGTCTTTTTTTATATAGTAACGTATCTACAAGTGTCCAAATATATTTACTCATGGGGTCATATGACAGACCACCAAAAGCTTATGTTCAGAAGATTGAGAGTTCATATGCCAGAACTGATTCCTGGACTCCTAAGCAAGCTCTTTAGAAAAAGTATAAGCCTTTTTTCCCCCCTCACTGAAACGGAATGCACATGAGATTGATGTGGAAAAATTGCCAAAATGAAAAGTAAAACATCCATTACATTGATTTAATGTCACTCAATTTCTTAACAGAAAACAGTATGTGTGGATTTGCTTTTAAAGAATGAAATGCTGAGTCTGTTTCAGAATTGAACACAAACCCCCTTAAAATCAGCTTGACTGCTTGTATTTCTCTGTATGGCACTGTGAACGTGACAAAACTTAAAGCAAAGCACATGATTGTATTTTGTCGAGGAGCAGTGTGGAATTCATGCCAAAATGAAATATAATCACTGTCCAGTCAGAATCCTCTACTGACTTTGGGGTGTGGCTCAGTACAGGAAATGGTCCAGTCAGAGAAAATCACTTGTCGCTGTAAATGAATCCAGATAAAACGTCTTTTCATGACAGAGTAAAAGAGTGGCAAATTTAGGCACTCTGGGGATTACTTTTTGATTTGGTATGAATTTCTCTCCATAAGAGTATTCTGAAAATGTAAGTAGTTTGTATTTATCCTAGGATGGCATAGGCATCTGGATTTTACTGTAACAAGTTAGCATCCATTCATGTTTTTAGAGCATGTACATATGCAGTTAATGATGTAGGGGCAGATCTCTGGTGGACCTAGTGCTGCCATAAATCTGTGTACTCTCTGCATAACAATGGAGACTTGGGGATATTGCGCCAAACTATTCGAGCAAGGGGAAAAATATATATGATGAAGATGGGGGGAGGGGGTCCTTCTGGGACTCCTTGTGTAACAGCAGAGGACTTATATTTATCAGTAGAAACAAAGTAAAGTCTGGCAGACAAGTAGGATATAAACCAAGCTAAAGCAGTGCCAGAAATAAAAATGGAACTCAGACAGGAAAGAAGAATTTCATGGTTCACAGTGTCTGAGGCTGCAATAAGCTCTTGGAGAATAAAGATGCTGAGGGCACCAGAGTCAGCAGACAGTAGGAGGTCATTAGTGACTTATAAGAGCTGCATCAGTGCTTTGCAGAGGATGTAAACCAGACTGGAAAGACTCAGAAGGATTGTTGGCGGCATTGTAGTTTTGTAAATGATTGGCTACCACTCATTCTAGCAGCTTAGTCTGAAATGGGAGGTTGGAAATATGGAGGTAACCTGAGAGCTCATAAGGTACAGGAACAGTCTGGTAGAGGTTGGAGACTTATTGATGAGGTTTGAGATGGGGTGTTGGATAATATATGAACAGGCCTTGATGAGGGAGGTTGGAACATGATCAAACTGTTGGGTAGAAAGATCAGATTTAGTAATGAGGACAGAGAGTCTGAATCAGTGGGTTTAACATGGGTCAAAGTGTGATTCTGAATGAAGAGCAGATGAAGAGACAGCTAAGAAATATAGTAGAAACAAGAAGGTTACAGAAGAGAGTATGCCATCAAAACTTGATAGATTAGTGATCTCTACAAACGGGGAAGACTATAGAGCTGTCAACTTGGAAGAGCACATTCAATGTTTTCGAAAGATATGACTTTAAGAAGCTCTTCTGCACTCTGTGTCCTGCTGTAATGAATAAAGAAATGATTAAAGAAGATATTTCACAAACCAAACCTGACCAAATATGATTATATACTTCTACTGGTAATGGTAAAGCTCAATGATGTATGCAGGTTTATTTTGGCTACATGCGCAGTTGGATTGAGATGCTGCAGCAGCTTCCACAAGCTTCCCACAGCTTGAAAAATCTGCTTGAGGAGGAGTGGAACTTCACCAAAGTCATCACTCCGTACATCCGTGGTGGAGAAGCTCAGTCTGGGAAGCTGTTTTGGTAAATTGCATTCTTTAATCCTTTCAATAGCTGCAGTTGCATGGACAACCCCAGTGAAATAGTTTTGATTAGAGATATCTATGTGGATGCTAAATAAATGTCCAAAGGATGTAATCAGAATATGACTTTTTTGACATGTGCTGTTCTGCTTGTTTTCATGTCGTGAAACACACCGTGTACTGGGATTCATGTGGGATTCAATTAATGGGATCCAATTCATGTGTTTCTGCTGTTCTTTATAACTAAGCAGCAAAGTCTGAAGCAAAGAAAGCGAAAGTCTAACACAAAGACTGGTAGGAGAGCGTTGTTCTCACAGAGTTTACAGATGGAATGGAAGCAAAAATTCCAAATGACATGATGGTCTTTCATTAAAATTTGCATGTTAATGGTTTTTGATCGAAAGTTATTTATCCTCTGCCTACTTTGCCACCTATGATCTGCTGTCATTCTGTCCCTTCCAGAAACTTATTCATGTCACCTAGTGTTACCTCACGTGGGGTTTCATACATGCACAGAAAGAGCATATTTATTGTAACCAGGGAAAAACATTTACATTAGAGCTGTCAAAATTTTATGCAAATCAAAATGTGCAAATCAAAACCAGCTTCCCTGTCTCTGCTGAAGAAATGGATCCCCACAGCATGATGCTGCCACCACCATGTGTCACAGTGGGGATGGTGTGTTCAAGTTAGTTTTCTGCCACACATAGCACTCCTTGCCTGGACTGTCAGTTTAGGTGGACATCCATGTCTTGGTAGGTTTGCAGTTGTGCTATACTCCCTCCATTTTCGGATGATGGACTGAACAGTGCTCCATGAGATGTTCATAGTATTTATGAAGATAGTTAGATAGTTTTTTATAACCTAACCCTGCTTTACACAACTTTATCCCCGACCTGACTGGTGTGTTCCTTGGTTTTCATGATGCTGCTTGTTCAATAATTTTCTCTAACAAACCTCTGAGGCCTTCACATACATTTTTATTTATTAAAGATTTGGAAAACTATGTATCATTTTCTTTTTACTTCACAGCTACTTTGTATTGGTCTATCACATAAAATCCCAATAAAATACATTTAAATTTGTGGGTGTAATGTGGAAAAGTTTACTTTTGCTAGGCACTGTAGAACACAACCTATGTAATCAAGGAGCAACCCCGCTGCTGTCTGCTGTTGATGACTTTGCAGCGTGTTCCAAATAGAGCGCTTTTAGCTTCCGAGTTCCCCATCAAGGGCCACTGGGATTCTGTACCCTGTGCAGTGTATACAGCTTAGGGACGCTTGCAATCAGAATGCAGCCTAAAATGAGTAAAGTAACAGTTGATTTTGAAATATTTGTGTTCACTGATGGCCCCGCTGGTTTGTGTAATTTGCATTTTTAACATTTTTAGTGGTATTAATTTTTTTATTAAAAACATTATTTTTTGGTATTAATTAAAACATTCATTTAACAGCACTACCTTGCATGGATATTAGGCACTAATATTTTCCTGTTGAATGGATTGCCACCCCTCTTCCTTTCTTCCAGTCAGTCCTAATTGGGCCATTCTAATTGGGCCATTATAAGTGGAATGTAAACATAGATGGTGTCTTTAAACCTTTTTCACATATTAAATTCCTTATTCAGTTTGTCAGTATGTACCATTGTATGGATAAACATACAGTAGCTGTTTCTTTGCCAGCCAGACTCAGTTGATCTTTTTGTGAAATCATTCTGATTTTTTGGGACTTTTAACTGAGTTGGCTATATTTTCCTTTCTTGATTCCAGTGACATTGCTGGCATGCTGCTGCGATCAACTGGGGACTTCCTGGACACAGGCCTTCAGAAGAGTTATGACAAGTTTTGGGAAAGTGCTGATGGCAGTACTGCTTTGGATGAGATCAGGTAGAGTGTTAAATGACATAAACCACTGTACCATATAAAGGTGTGTTCATTATAAAATATTTGTAGATGAAAAGATTGAGGTTTGTGTATTCAAATGTTTTATGGTTGACCACACAGGCGTTCTGTGATTGAGACAAGTCGCTCTCTCAAAGAACTGTTCCATGAGGCTAGGGAGCGGGCATCTAAAGCATTGGGCTTTGCTAAAATGCTGCGTAAGGTAAGACATTCAGAAGTCTTTATAATTAATCATCTTTTATGTTCATAATTTGTTTATTGCTCACGCAGCTTCATTCGTAAATCATTAGCTGAGTCAGGTGATATAGTGTTTAGAACCACTGCTCTAAATGAATACAGACAGTAGTATTGAACCTGAATTTCTTAAAACATTGTTTTCTGTTTCTTTATGTCTGCTATTCAGGGGCCAAGAACCAAGTCTGTGTAGGAACCCTATAGTGATTATATGCTGTCTACTTATTATTAATAGGGCCTAGTAACAAAGAGGTGTAGGCAGTCTATAGTGATTGTATCTTTTCCTCCTCTTATTATTATGATTATTATTAGGGGGCTAAAATACTGTTTTTTCTTTTGTTAGTATTTTTTTCTTTTACAAACAAAACTGTACGTCCTACAGAACATGACATTTGTTCAGTACATAGTAGTTCTTCCTGCTACTCAGGTTGGAGAGATCAGCCTGATCAGCCTAATGCTGCTGCTGTAACATTTTGGCTCAAATCTCAAATCCTTCATGTTGTACAGTGAAAAAATTTCACAGGAATATATTTCCAGTTCTGGTTTAGACCAACTACAATCTGATACAAGATGGCCACTGGAGGAGAGGTGCTATGTTGAGTGCTATGTTTCTGCAAACAAAAAAATAAGCATAACTCTTAGAAAATAAATTGTGCAATGAAACCCTTTTTAGGTTAATGTACCTGCTTATGCTTTAAGAAATAGTCTTTCGGACCCTTTGGCTTTGTCCACTCAAATTTGTGATAATTTTCTGAATATGCAAAACATTCTTTTGAGAACTTGCCGCAGCATTTTTGTATTCACATTTTTGGTGGAGAAGCACATGCCATATGTTTGTTGCCACGTGTGCTACATGATTTGAGCTTGAAGGAACTACATACTTCTTTTCTGCAGGACCTTGAAATTGCTGCTGAATTTATCCTAGCCAGTGGAGTCTCTTGCATCCTGCAAGCTCTGAAACATAGAAACTATGTGAAGGTACTTTGTTTTTGTCTTTTTGTCTACAGTTTGTCTACATGTTTACAGTCTTCTGCCAATGACCTTGCTTAGACTAGATGCATTGCTGGTCTTAAAATCAAGGAAGGCTAAACAAAATGTCAGTAATTCTTGACACACATTAAAGTTCCTGACTGTTTGTAATACAACTGCAATATGTCATCTAATGAAATTACTATATAAGCACATTTTGTTTTATTAGTATTTTTATATAGTGGTGCAAAAACCTGTATTGGGTAGCTAGTAAAAAGAATTAGTGGGCTAGATTAACTACTAAAGGCAGCATTATGCCAGTTTTTGTATTGACTTTGTAGGAGAATGGCTGAGATTTAGGTAGACTGGAATTTTGGTTACTGAAGCTAATGTTAGGATTAGATGCAGATGTCGATATAGTATTAATAGCATAGTAATTATGTCATGATTAGGGTTACAGACTCTATAAAGTGTTTCCATCAGAAAGACATCCTCCTGCTAGCTGACTAGAACTGGAACCAATAATACCAGTGAGAAAAAATTGTTAAAACCATTTGTTTTATATTATTAGCGACAATTAAAAAATATTAAAAAGAAAGCAACAGAGAAAAATAAGGCTAATCACTGAAACATGACAAAGGACATGCTGCCATATAAACATAGGATGGGCTGATGTGTCTGTGCACAGTCCTATGCTGTTGAAGATTTAGCACTCACTTATTATTAATAATCATTTTTTAATTGTTCAATATTTTTACTGATGTGCATGTGTGTGTGTATACATCGATTAGCCATAAGATTTAAACCACCTTCTTTTGTGTACAGTCTTTGTCTGTTTTATCAGCTCCACTGACTATATAGGTGCACTTTGTAGTTTTACAGATGGAGACTGTAGTCCATCTGTTTTTCTGCAGACTTTGTTCGCCCCCTTTATGCTGTTCTTCAGCGGTCAAGGACCACCACAGAGCAGGTTTTTTTTGGGTAGAAGATGATTGTCAGCACTGCAGTGATCTTGATGTGGTGGCAGTCTGTTAGTGTGTGTTGTGCTGGTATGATAGGATCAAACACGGCAGTGCTGCTGAAGTTTTTAAACCCCTCAGTGTCACTCTGGGACTGAGAATAGTCCACCAACCAAAAATATCCAGCCAACTGTGTCCTGTGGGTAGCATCCTGTAACAGTGAGTGGGCACAGTGTTTAGAAACTGCAGCAGCACTGCAGTGTCTGATCCAATCGTACCAGCACAAAGCACACTAATACACCACCACCACATCAGGGTGCAGTGCTGACAGTCATCCACCACTCAAATAACATCTGCTGTGTGGTGGTCCTGTGGGGGTCCTGACCACTGAAGAACAGCATAAAAGGGTCTGCAGAAAAATCTGTTCTGTATATATACTGCTCAAAAAATAAAGGGAACACTTGGGAACACATCCTAGATCTCAAAGTATACATTAATCCAGTTGAAAATCTTTATTTATTACATAGTGGACTGCGTTAAGAACAAAATAACATAAAAACGATCAATGTATATCAAAATTATCCCATGGAGGTCTGGATTTGGAATCATACTCAAAATCAAAGTGGAAAATCAAATGACGGGCTGATCCAACTTCAGTGGAAATTCAGAGGCTCAGTAGTGTGTGTGGCCTCCACGTGCCTGTATGACCTCCCTACAACGCCTGGGCATGCTCCTGATGAGGCG
>JAOVVG010000034.1:7190790-7202440 GCA_028566375.1 Leptodoras nelsoni | reverse complement strand
GACTGGGAAAGTTGAGGAATGCTCAAAAAACACCAGTTTGGAACATTCCACAGGTGAGCAGGTTAATTGGAAACAGGCGAGTGTCATGATTGGGTATATAGTCCAACAGTTTTAAGAACAGCGTTTCCCGATGTGCAATTGCAAAGAATGTAGGAATTTCATCAACTTCAGTCCATAATATCTAGATTCAGAGAATCTAGAGAAATCTCTGCAAGTAAGCGGCAAGGCCGAAAACCAACATTGAATGTCCGTGACTTTCAATCCTTCAGGCGGCACTGCATTTAAAACAGTCATCATTCTGTAAGGGATATTACCACATGGGCTCAGAAAACCATTGTCACTGAACACAGTTAATCGCTCCATCTACCATGCAAAGCGAAAGCCATATATTAACAACACCCAGAAACACCGCTGGTTTCTCTGGGCCCGAGCTCATCTGAGATGGACTGACACAAAGTGAGAAAGTGTCCTGTGGTTTGACGAGTCCACATTTCAAATTGTTTTTGGAAATCATGGACATTGTGTGTGGAAAAGGACTGTCCGGATTGTTATCAGCGCAAAGTGCAAAAGCCAGCGTCTCTGATGGTGTGGGGGTGTGTTAGTGCCCATGGCATGGGGAACTTGCACATCTGTGAAGGAACCATTAATGCTGAAAGGTACATACAGGTTTTGGAGCAACATATGCTGACATCCAAGGAACATCTTTTTCAGGGACGTTCCTGCTTATTTCAGTAAGACCACGCCAAGCCACATTCTGCACGTGTTACAGCAGCTTGGTTTCGTAGTAAAAGAGTGCGGGTACTAGACTGGCCTGCCTGCAGTCCAGATCTGTCTCCCTTTGAAAATGTGAGGCGCATTATGAAGCACAAAATACAACAGTGGAGACCCCGGACTCTTGAGCAACAGAAGCAAGAATGGGAAAAAATTTCACTGCTTGCACCGTGTGCAAAGTGCATTTTTTTCTTCTTTTTTCTAAAGGTTGGTGGAAGAGCATACCTAATAATCTGTATTTTTTTTTCTCCACCTTCCTCTTCGCTTTGCGGTTGATGTCAGCCTTCCTATGATGATGGCTTGGCCTAGCTGCCATGAACAGTTTTGCACTAAGCAGTTTATATCTAAAACAGTGTGGACCTTGTGAAATTTTTAATCAGTTTACTGGTTAAAGTAAAAAAATTTTTTTACACAATATAGCACTCAATTATAGAAGGGATTATTTGTGACTGCGCTATCCAGTGTCACCCAAATGAGGATGGGTTCCCTCTTGAGTCTGGTTCCTCTCAAGGTTTCTTCCTCTTATCATTTGAGTTTTTCCTTACCACCGTCCTTACCACCGCTCATTAGGGACAACAGTTAGGGCCAAAACCTATAGGCCATGTCCTAATTTCTTGTCTTTGTAAAGCTGCTTTGAGACAATGTCTATTGTTTAAAGCGCTTTAGAAATAAAGTTGAATTGAATTGAATTCCCAAGTGTATAAGTGAGCCGCACACATGAGGTGTCCAAGGAATATGACGGAACTAAAACAGTACTGCCAGGAAGAATGGTCTAAAATTCCTCCTGAACGATGTGCAGGTCTGATCGACAGCTACAGGAAGTGCCCGGTTGAGGTTATTGCTGCCAAGCAGGGTGTCAGCCAGCTATTAATACCAAGGGTTCACTTACTTTTTCCACTACCACTTTGAATGTTGAATGACTGTGTTCAGACCTGCAAGATCATATTTATGTGTTATTATTTTAGGCACATTATATTTGTCAATACCCTTGACTTGGATGAAGATCAGATAACATTTTATAACAAATTTAAGCAGAAAACCATGAAATTCCAAAAGGTTCACATACTTTTTCTTTCCCCTGTATACATGTATTTACATGTTTATGAAGAATATTTCTGATAAACTGTATGTGCTTTTCATTAATTTCAGGTCCTTATCCCAGGCTTGGATGAGCTACAGGTCTTTGTGCCATGTAGTCTGATGGACCAGTGGACCATCTTGCAGCTACTGAATGCAGCAGCAGGGAAGGAGTGCTCCAAGGAGCCAGACGAGATACCTGAGGATGAAGCTTACCTTCTTATGAGCAAGCATGGCGCTGGGGATGTGCTTGCTGAGGACAACTGGGCCCTGTGGGATGGGACTGTTGTCAAACTGGTCACACAGATGGAAACAGCAGATACCTTGAAGGCAATGAAGGTAAATTACAGCTTGGCTGATATTGCAATATAGGAGAAGTGTCTCATATGTACAGTACTGTGCAAAAGCAGTTGTGAAAACATGCTGTAAACTAAGAATGCTTTCAAAAATGGAAGTTTTAATAGTTTTTATGTTCATCAATTAACAAGATGCAGTGAATGAACAGAAGAGAAATCTAAATCAAATCAATATTTGGTGTGAGCACCCTTTGCCTTCAAAACAGCACCAGTTCTTCACTTGCACACAGGTTTTTGAAGGAACTGGAGGCTGGTAGGTTGTTCCTAACATCTTGGAGAACTAACCACAGCTCTTCTGTGGATGTAGGCTTCCTCAAATCCTTCTGTCTTTTCATGTAATCCCCTTTTCATGTAATCCTAGACAGACTGGATGATGTTGAGATCAGGGCTCTGTGGGGACCATACCATCACTTCAAGGACTGCTTGTTCTTCTTTACACTGAAGATTCAAGATTCATTTATTTGTCATTTCAAATACATGCAAGAACATACTGAAAAGAAATGACGTTTCTCTGGGGTCACAGTGTAAAGCACCGTCACCCCAGAGCGGCCGCAGCATGTGTGCATGCACCGCCGTTCATAGACAGAAAAAAAGAGAAAGGAAAATGGATAACATTAGGAAGAAGGCAAAAAAAAGTGTGCTAACATACTCTTCATACAGAACAGTCTGTGAACACAAAAAAAATCTCCACAGCACATAAGCATTGGATTGACAATGAACTTCAAGCTGTGAGAGGAGTGTTCATGTAGAAGGCAGGGGGAGCCAGAGGTTTGCTGGCAAAAGTTCTGTGCACAAAGTTCGCAATGAAAGGCGACGCCAGAATGCTCTGAAAGTCTCTGTGGGTGAAGGTGCAGGTAACCATGATGAAGTCCTTCAGGGACAGATTTGTTATGGAAGCCAATGCAGATAAGACATTTGTTATGGTAAGCAAGAGACAGTGCACAGATTTGAAGTACACATACTCTGAAGTTATGTGGTCTCTCAACTGATCAATCCTCTTCTGCAGAGCCGTAAGCCTTTCCATGATCGATTCCATATTTCTATTAACAGTCTGTTCCAACAGCTCTGCCCACCTCATCAATCATGTTGGGTAAGCTAAGGAAGAAGATGGTTCTTATTGACATTGGCTGTGTGTTTGGGGTCGTTTTGGGGCCAATCATACGCCTCCCTGATTTTACTGCATGATTGATAAGTATCTGCCTGTATTTCTCAGCATTGAGGACTCCATTTACAGAAATGCAGTCCCAAACTTGCAAGGAACCTCCACCATGCTTCACTGTTGCCTTCAGACACTCATAATTGTACCGCTCTCCAGCCCTTCGGCAGACAACTGCCTTCTGCATCAGCCAAATATTTCACATTTTGACTCATCAGTCCAGAGCCCCGGCCATTTTTCTGCTCCCCAGTTCCTGTGTTTTTGTGCATAGTTCAGTCACTTGGCCATGTTTCCATGTCGGAGGTATGGCTTTTTGGCTGAACTCTTCCATGAAGATCACTTCTGGCCAGGACAGTACAGTAGATGGGTGTACCTGGGTGCCACTGGTTTCTAACAGTTCTGAGCTGATGGCGCTGCTGGACATCATCTGATTTTGAAGGGCAATAAGCCTGATGTGTTTATCACTGGTTGTATGATTATCAGTGTTGCCCATTTCTTTGTGCTTCTTTGAAAGAGCTTGAACAGTCTGGGCTAGACTGTTGTTGCTGTGCTCAGTCTTGCCATGGTGTAGCCCTGTGACATGAAACTGTCTTCCATAGCCTCACCTTGGTACAGAGTTTGGCTCCAGTTTTAAGCCACCTACATTTGAAATTGATGATCATAGCAACCTGTAATATTTGGTTGATCATACACCTGACCATAATCCTACAAAATCCCTGATTTTGTGCAAGTGTACTGAATTGATGCTGGTTTGAAGCCAAAGGGTAGTAACATGAAATATTCACTGAATTTATATTTTTCTTTTATTTGGGTGACACTGCACAGTGCAGTAACAAATAATCCCTTCTATAAAGTGCACTGCTAAAAAAAAAAATAAAGGGAACACATGATGTCTCGGGCATTGCATATATATAGCTCAACAGTAAGAGGGGTGGGGTGGTGTGCGTGCGTGTCTTTTCCTATATTCCTTGACATTTTGCAGTTTCTCTCACCTCCCACAGTCCGTTTGAATATTCAAAATGAATCATGAACTGAATATGAATAAATTTTTATTATGAACATGTACCCCTGTTGCTTGTATTTGTTCGTAGATATCTGAATTTATCCTGCATCTGAATTAAATGTTTCTGAATATCCTGTAGGTGGAAAACATGTTGCTGATTGTAATGCAGTCTGGTCACCTAGTGGCCCAGCGCAAAGCCTTCCAGCATTCTATGGGGGAGCTGTTGACTTTACGACGTGAGCAGACTTCTAGCCAGCCCCTTATTGCCAAAGCACTGGAAGAGCTCAAGGTATTGCCTTTCCTATATTAGAATCAAATTAAAAATTGATTATGCTGAATTGGATTGTTCAATGTTTTGGTGGTGGTGTTTTATGCTAAACAAAATTAATGTAATTAGTCAACCACTCACATTTCAGTTTGTGCTTCAGGCCCTGTGCCAAAAACATTTACACTTTGATATCCACAATGGGTCACTCACAACATTTAAGACAAAGTGCTTTCAGTGATGTTTCTGTACAGTTGATAGTGTTGTGTAGTATTGAAAGATGGATAATAAGCAAAATCATTATGGAGAATGGTTATTACGCATATGTGTACAGTTTAGAGACTGACACAAATTTTGGTTTTCACAAAGTTTTCTGCTTCAGTTTTTACTCTATATTATAAAGAGTGATCAGATGTATTGCAATTAATTCATTAAGTCATTCCTTGCCATGAAAATTAACTCGATCACAAAACCCCATTTCCACTGCATTTCAGCCCTGCCACCAAATGACCTGCTAACATCATTTCAATGAACTTCTCATTAGCTCAGGAGAATGTGTTAATAAGGAAGAGGCAGCTGATATCACTCGGTCATGATGATTAAATTAGAAGAGCAGGTTTTTTGCTTTAAAACGGGGGTGGTGCTTGAAATCATGGACTACTATTAACTATAAGATTACCTCCAAGGAAACACATGTAGTCATCATTGTTTTGCATCAAAAGGTCTTCAGGCAGGCAAGGACATTGCTGCTTGTAAGATTGTACATAAATCAATGATTTATGGGATCATCAATAACTTCAATGAGAGAGGTTCAATTACTGTGAAGAAGGCTTTATTGTGCCCAAGAAAGTCCAGTAAGTGCCTAAAGTCTCCTAAAGAGGATTCAGCTACAGGATTCGGTCACCAGCCGTGCAAAGCTCAGGAATGGAAACAGGCAAGTACAAGGGCATCTGCACACACAGTGAGGCAAAGGCTTTTGGAGGATGGCCTGAAGAAAGCAGCAAAGAAGCTACTTCTCTTCAAGAAAAACATCAAGGACAGACTAACATTCTGCAGGAAATACTGGGATTGGACTGTAGAGGACTGGGGTAAAGTTATTTTCCCTAATAAAGCCTTGTTCAGACTGTTTGGGACATCTGGAAAAATGATTGTCCAGAGAAGAAAAGGTGAGTGCTACCATGAGTCCTGTCCCATGCCAACAGTAAAGCATCCTGAGACCATTTATTTGTGAGGTTGCTTCTCATTCAAGGGAACGTGTTCACAATTTTGCCTAAGAACACTGCAATGAATAAAGAATGGTATCAAAACATCCTCCAAGAGAAACTTCTCCCAACGGTCCAGGAGCAATTTGGTGAAGTATGGTGCGATATCTCCTTTTTAGTGCAATATTCTGTGCCAATTTTTTTCTTCTTTGCATATATTGTTTAAAGGTGTCTACATGCTATACTTTATTTTTTTTTATATATATTTTCTATATTTTTATACATTTTGTATATTTTTATTTTCACTGTGTCTTTTCTCTTATATACGTCTATATAGAATCAAAAGGTTCTCTGACAAAAAGGTGTAAAACACTGAAGCAGCAAGCTTTCTGTGAAAATCAAAATGTGTGTCAGTCTCAAAACCTTTGGCCATGACTGTACAGGAGATTCTTAAACAACATTTGGCTGTTTAAAAAATACTACTAATAATTAATTTTCATCCTAATGTTTGTTTAAAAATTTTATAAATATTTAAGAAACAGCATGAACATAAGATTAAGGTCTGCTTTACTTCATCATTACTGCTTAACCAACTACGTCCTGGTGTTTTCCTCTCCTCTCTGTCTTTCACCTTGTTAGAATGAAGCTCTGAACTTGTGCAATACGATTAACAGTGCCATTGATCGTGTAGAATACATGTTCACCCCTGAGTTTGAGGCAGAAGTTGAGGAGTCTGAGTCGGTCACCCTTCAACAATACTACAGAGAAGCCATGATTCAGGGCTACAACTTTGCCTTTGAGGTATGCATGTACAGGTTTTAATTAATCTCTGCCTGTAATAAATTAATGTACTATATATTTTATGCTTTTATTAATTTTCTGTTTATAACTAACCTATGCAGTATATTATGGAACTAATTAACCTGCAAATTTTCTTTTAATCTATAGTACCATAAAGAGGTGGTGAGGCTGATGTCAGGAGAGTTCAGGCAGCGGATTGGGGAACGCTACATTGCCTTTGCCCGGAAGTGGATGAACTATGTCCTCACAAAGTGTGAGAGTGGAAGAGGTACCCGTCCCAGGTTAGCCCCTCTCCTGCTGTAGGCATCAAATGGAGGGAAAGTATTTTGGCATAAAAATGAATAAAGTATTGATATGTTTCTATGTGTCCTTTTTTTCTCTGTATACGCTGTGGTAGGTGGGCAACACAAGGCTTTGATTTCCTACAAGCCATTGAACCTGCTTTTATCTCTGCACTGCCTGAAGATGATTTCCTGGTGAAGTGTGATCTCTGAAATTTCATTTCAACTGTTTTTAGACAGTATTAATTACATCAACAGTGCATTCCATTTATATTGCACTTTTATAGCACTTATGATCACTGTACACAGACAAACAAAAAACATGGGTGTGTTTTTGTTTTTTAAACTTTTTGTTTTTCAGAGTTTTCAGGCTCTGATGAATGAGTGTATCGGCCATGTGATTGGGAAGCCGCACAGCCCTGTGAGCGGCCTGTACCTTGGTAAGTCTTTCTTTGACCTTTGTAGTCATCTCCCTTGAAGCATAAAGTCAAGTGGAATTATTTTTTTTCTACCTCCTCTTTCATAATTTAAATTGTAGCCTAGCAGAAACAACTGAGTCAAGTACTTGAATATATCTTTTTACAATGTTTCACTTCTAGCCCCTCGAAATAGTCCTCGGCCTGTCAAAGTTCCTCGATGCCATAGTGATCCTCCAAACCCATCACTGTTCATTCCTAATGCAGAAGGAGCAAGGTAGGTCATGTGTAGATACTTTTGCTAATTTATATTTTTTTTGTTTTACAATACTGTGTTTTTATGAGTTAATTCTGTTAAACTGATACTTGATGTCAGCAATAGCTTGTTAAACAGGTCTAACAAAAAACATTGAGTGAGGGACAGTTCTGTGCGTGGAAGTGCCTTGTTGATGAGACAGATCATAGGAAAATAGCCAGATAGGTTTGAGCTGCCAAGAAGGATATAGTATCTCATATAATTACTCATTACAATTGTGGTGAGCATCTCAGCATGCACAGAATATCAAACCTTGAAGTGAATGGGCTGCAACAGATTATGTCCTGTCAGCCAAGAAAAGGAACAGGCTCATCAAAACTAGACAGTTGAAGATTAGGAAAAATGTCACCTGTTTTTTTTTTTTCCCAGTCTTCATCAACTGTCCAGTTTCAGGGAAAGCTGTGCCCATGATTGTCAGAAATGTAGCCAGAAAAGCAGAAAGTCAGTGACAAATATGTACAATAATTGAACACATTCACCAACTGCACACACAGAGCACATTTCACATCAGCATGGTGTCCTGTTATAAACTCAGTAAAATACAATTCTCATGCTATGTGCCATACAGAACTATGATTTAAACAGTATTGAACAGTAATTGTTTATTAATTAAAATAATTGTTTATTTAAAAAAACGAACTATTCATTAATAAATTGCTCATTGCATATACCCGGAATGGCAGTTTGTTCTTCTTGTTTAGTTTTTCAAAAACCATACCACCTACACCAAGCAATGTTTAATAGGAAAGCATGAAAACAACCACTGAAGCAAGCCACCTCTTTGGCTAAGGGCTTTAATATAAATTTGTCTCACTTTTAACTTTTTATTTTAAAATAAATTTAGCTATTTATATCTGTTTCTTACCAGCTACTGCAACAGTAAAATCAGTCCCATGTGTACAATTCTGTGTATAAATATATGTATAGCATGAAAGTGACTGATGCAAATTTGCAGAACATTTGGGCAGTTTTGGCTCAATGCATAAGGCTCTGGGTTACTGGGTTACTGCCCTTAACACTTCTGCACCAGGGGTGCTGCATTATGGCACTCTGACCCAAACCTCCAAACAAACTTGGATATGCAAAGAAATTAATTTCACTGTGCTGTATATGTAACAGATAAGAAGGGGGAAAAGTGAGTGTTCTTGTGACAGAGGACTCCTTGTTAATTATCCCTAGTTACTACAGCGGGGGTGCACACCCGACTCTAGTTGGCTAGCAGCAGATACGAACTTAGTAACAAGCTCCTGTACATGCATAGAAGAGTAAAAGCACACACACCAGGACAAATGATAACATTCACACACAACAACAAACGCCAACACAATAACAAACATTAGTATATGGAAATAAACAGCTACACGCGACCATACAGATACATCCTTTCACGCGAACACAAATACTGAAACTCGCTCCTGTTTCCTTGAAACGCAGCAACATAAACACTGTAAAAATCATATACATATACTCACAGGTTAGAGCAGATTAAATCCTGATTAAAACCATTTTCTTTGTTTTGTGGTTTTTCATTGTGTTGTCCGTTTTGCCCTGTTGTTGAAGTGGGCAGCGTTTGTTTGGGAGGTGTGGGGGTTGAGTGGTGCGCACTCCAGCATGACGGGCTAACCTGAGCAGTGGGGCTGAGGCCCAGTTCAAGCACCACAGGTCTGCGTAATGCAGTGTGGGTACAGGGCAAACTAAGTTTTACGAGGTATGGGGAGATATTGAAATATTTCTTGGTACAATGGGAAAGTCATCGTGAATGTGACACACATCCAGGGTATTATTAGGATACTAGGTACTGACGGTAATAGAGATGTCTAAAAGTGTTGTTTAGTGATTTTGGTGTCAAGAGAGAACATGGTATGACCTATGGGAGGGGTTAAGCTTCTCAAACACTGGACTCGGGGCATTCTGTGAGAGAGAGTGAAAGAGAAGGTAGTAGCTTACCAACTCGGGTAACCCAGGTTGATTTACAGATTGTGGCTGTGAATGAACTATTGATTTAGTGAATTATTGAACTGAATCATTTTGAAATATTAATTTGTTGGACAATCCTTTTGGACTCTTTAAAATTATTTTTTTTTGTATTGGATACATTTGTTATTTTTGGCCAGCTTTGTCAGTATGCCACATGCACTTTTGGGACACTTGTGACTTCTTTTGTGCACTTCAAAGCAATAAACACCTTGCACTAAAGTGCTGCTGTGGCGGAGCCAGTATTGTTTTATAAAGAATCCAACCAGAGCAGCGCTACTGCGTGTGTGAAGTGAAGTGAAATGAGCTCACACAAAGATATTCATGAGCATGAAGCTGTGACCCTGGGATGCAGAAAAGCTTCTGTTATAACATTATACTATGTTTTGTTAGGTAACTAAAATGTACCAGTAGGCCACATTTTTATTTATATGCCTATATACCTGTTCAGTTTAGATGCCACCTGTAGGTAATTTGATAAAGGAAAACAACCACTGAAGCAAGATTCTATGATTATACATCTGTATAATGTGAGAAAAATGCAAATCATAATCATTAACTTTTCTTTAACTGAACAAGCTATGTTTTCAGAGGAAAATGGATTGACAATGACCAATTAAAGTTATAGGAACATGTCTTATTCCTGAATGTCTCAAAATTCTACTTGATTCATGACTAGAGGGTAGTCCTGCATGTGAGTTAAAGCAGTGCGCACACACAAAAACTATGTGTGCATGCTCACTAATGCTGTGCTGTTCTGTTCTGTGCAGGTCAGCTGCTCTCATGCTCTTTATTAATGATAGCCTTATAGGTGCCCTCTGAAATTATTGGAACAGCAAGGTTAATTCTATTGTTTTTGTTTACTGAAGACATTTGTGTATGAGATCAAAGCATGTATGAGATTAAATATCAGAATTTCAACAATCATTTCCTGATATTTGTAAAATATAATTTACTTTAGGACTATCTATTCCTGATTGGATACAAGTAAATTGTATTTTTATTACATTTATATTTGGTAGCAATAACCACATCAAGCTGACAGCCCAAACTGTTGCATTTTTCATTTGTGAAGCTTTTACAAGCTCATAACATGGCACATTTTATGTGGTTTTTGCCTTCAGTCTCATCTTCAGGAGCTGAATATCCAGTCATGTTGGCAGTGTGTTTTTTTGGATCATTGCCTTGCTGCATGATAAACAACCTCTCAAATAGATCTGATAGATTTCTCTGTAACCTGTCAATTAATAACCTATTTATTACATTTACATCTTTTTTCAGTGTTCCAAATATAGTGGACAGTGAGTATATTTATTTATATTGCAATTCATAAACTGTGGCAATCACTGCACTGAAATGCCACTTTACTGTCACATGTTCTGTGTGAGTGATTTTTAAGAATGTCTTATGTTTGTGCCAGTGAAAACCTTGGGGGTGGGAGGTGCAAACAAACTGAAAATTTGGTGGTAAGGTACCACCAGTCAGTGAGTTTCAGTTTAATGTGGGTGGGTGGGTCAGTCAGTCTTCTCATTGCTCAGTACAAATACAATGCAACGAAATGCAGTTAGCATCTACCGACGTACAAATTATCAGTATATATATAATGTAAAAGTATTCACTGTATTAAATACAGTGGATTGAAGTGCAAATACCAGCTGCCATACCAATCTAACAAAGTTGGTCAGGATGCTTTCAATGGTACAGAGGTAAAAGTTTAAGTATTTCTTTCTTTCTTTAGTCTCCTCACAAATAAAGTTGCTGCTGTGCTTTCTTGATGAAACAGGAGGTATTGAAAGATCCTCAGAGATGTGGATACCCAAAAACTTAAAGCTGGAGACAAGCTCTACTTTAGAGCCATTAATATGGCAGGAGTGTGTGTGCAGCTCTTGGTTCTCTAGGCCAGCGGTCCCCAACCTTTTTTGCGCCACGGACCGGTTTAATCTAAGACAATATTTTCACGGACCGGCCTTCATACGCTCAGGCCTACATTTCCTCGATAATCGTTAATGACGTAATCTAATAATAAATCATC
>JAOVVG010000034.1:7171836-7181893 GCA_028566375.1 Leptodoras nelsoni | reverse complement strand
TTTAACACTTAAGTTTACTACATGATTCCTTATGTGTTCCTTCATAGTCTGGATGACTTCAGTATTCATTTACAATGCAGGAAAAAAATAGAAACATTGAATGAGAAGGTGTGTCCAAACTTTTGACTGATACTGTATGTTAACAAGTAAATTACATTAATTTTAACAATAGAAAGTGACAGATGCTGACTCTCATAGCCTTTTACTGAGCTTTAAGTGTAACTACAAGTGTGAAATTAATTGTTTTATTTATTAGTATGCCCAGACAATCCTTTGCATAATTCCTCTTCTGAGCCAGTGCATTTAATTTTCAGCTTCAGTCTTTTATACATGCATAATCAAACCTGTCTAACTATAGACCTCTCCAAAAGTGTCGGAATGACAAGGTCACTTTTTGTTTGAACCTACCCATTTTTCAAGTGATCAAAATATTGGAAGACGTGACTGACGGCTGTTTCCAGGTGTTTGTTGTCCAGGTGTGCCATTATATAGATTGTTTAAACAATAGCTCTGGATGTCTACTCTAGACTGCATTAGAAGACCAGATTGGAATTTGTAAAGAGTTACAGTGAGAAATTAGAAAGGTTCTGGAACCAGAGCTTATTTGTCAAGCATGGTGGAGGTAGTGTCATGGCTGCTGCTTCCATAGCTGCTTCTGGAATGAACTCAATAACCTTTATTTATTATTAAACTCATGATGGCAGCAACAGAGTGAATTCAGAAACTTTTTCAGTTTACAGAGAAATGTAATCTGGAAGGAACTTCATCATACAGCAAGACAATGAAACAAAATGCCCTGCTAACAACAAAGGACTTTACCTGGGAAAATAGGGGAAAGTTTTAGATTGACCAAGTCAGTCACCAGACCTTAACCTAATTGAGCAGCATTTACCCTCCTGAAGAAGAGACTGAAAGGAAAAAACAAACAAAAATAAACAACTGAGAGAAGCCGAGGTACATGGTTAGAAAAGAATAAAAACAGATGATTGTGGAGTTATTGCAAGAAAGGTATATGTAACCAAATATTAAGTGTAATTTACTTCAAGACTATCTGGTCCTATATTGTCTAGAAATTGGTGGTCTGGCACCAAAGGTGCCATGTACTAAGATGTTCAACACATCTAAATCTACATGTCAGGAAATAAAAGCTGAAATTCCAGTCTTTTATGTTGTAATCTCAAACCTGAAAATCTTCAGTGTATAGCAGAATCAAAAGAATTGACCTTGTCAATCCAGTACATTCGGAGGGGACTGTAAGTAACTGTCATTACGTAATTATATTGTAAAGTTGCGCAGACTCGCCTTTCTCTTTTTTTGCATTAAATAGTATGCCTCAGCTAAAAGAATAACCTTGCAATAAGATATATTTGTATTTTTTCCTTCTCTTTATATAGAGACCATGGCATGAGTATGAGCACAATTTTCAGATCATGTATAAGGTAGGCATGGGACATAAGCCACCCATTCCAGAGAAACTGAGCACAGAGGGGAAAGACTTCTTGGCCCATTGTCTAGAGAGTGAGCCCAAATGCCGTTCGACTGCCAGTGTGTTGCTAGATCACCCGTTTGTTAAGGTCTGAATCTCATGCACACAGTTCATTTGTAATGGTGCTAAAATTGCCTTGGCAGAAATGTTTCATGTAGCAGCATTTATTAAACTTGGGGTTGCATAAACATTCCAGAAGCTGTGTTAGAAGTTCATTTTATTTTTGTAGCAATTTATAAAAATCTGCTTTGGCAAAAATATTAAGAGTAACATCTGTTTAAAAATAGTAACCAGTATTAAACGTTATTAAACTTACACATTTGCCAACCAATAATAATTCATGGCCATCCTGTGACCACTTAATGGCAGTAATAGCTATAATGTCATCAGTAGCAGCACCATGTCTCTTGTCCATACTGGCCAGCAAAAGCTGTGGAGGTACAGTTTGCAAGTGGTTGCACTGTAGGCACTGAGAGAATCATTCAGCTGTACACATGTATCTAATACAGCTTTTGTAGTTTTGCCTAGTGAATTAGCAGCATTTAGTTGTTTCCGCTGCCAAATGAGCCATATTTAAGTAATTTGGTACCTTCTTTTTGCCCAGATATCATGCTTGTCAATCAAAGTATATAGGTTAGTCTAGAAATGGGGATACCATGATTCAGATAAACAGTCATCAAATGAATGTACTCAAACCTCTGTCTGTCTAGAATTGTTTTTCCATTGGACAGTAGCCACAAGTATCTGCAAAATGTATCTCCTTTCAGAGGTACTTTTTCTGGGAAAATCAGAAGGCAATATATCAATTATACTGTTAGATAAGTTTTCCTTCCACTGATGATTAGCCCTTCTTACAATTCTTAATCCTGATTTCAGAAATTGTACTTGGGGCAAATTCCAAATGGCTTTCTGTTCTGTTTGCTCACTACATAATGGTGCTGTACACATTGCACTACAAGCCTGATACAACACTGTGTTAAAATGTGACTACTAGAATTATCACTGTGTTATTGTTGTTTGATAAACAAAAGCATCACAAACCATACTTGGCTGTAAAATAATGAGCATTCATGTTGAGTCTTAACACATCTCACTATGTGTTTAGTAATATAACACGTATTTGATTAGTAAATGGGCATTTTGATTTTTACTTGTCTTTATTCTTCTGCTACTTTTTAATTATAGGTCTGCACAGATGAAGAATGATGCAGTGGTGGCCCTCTGCTCTCTTTATGTTTACAAAAGCTTGCACTACTATGTATGGTATTCTTAAGGAACTGTGGTACAAGGAACTTAAGGAACAATTAACAAAGACATTAATCTCTCGATAGCTCATTGATTGGTGGTGGTACACTTTGCAATATGTGAGAGCAAGTCTTACATGTTCATTTACAGGTTTATAGGGCCAGGTGGTTGCGATAAGACAAATGGTAGTAGGTAGCTGTGGCACATTGTACATAATGTAAGAATAAGGTTAAGGTTTATTTTTTTTGTAAAGCCACTTGTCTCAGTGGGGACAGTAAATTTTGATTAGTAAACAACAAGGAATACATTTTGGGGAGAAAAATTCGAAGGCACTTTTCATGTTCCCACTCAAAGCACAAATAAATGTGGTCATCAAAGAGGGAGAGGTGTGAAGGAAATTGCTGCTTAGGGATCTATTTGTCCCTTATGCAAAAGAGAAGCTTATACATTTGGCAAGGGAACGTTTTTTTTTATTGTTGTTGTTTTTAAATATTGTATTTTGTGTTTAATTCTCCAAGGACAATTGTTGAGTTTTACTTCAGACTTTAAGTTGTGCTGTATTAGTTGCCCTTACCCAATGATATGACTTTAATATTGGGTTCAACAATGTACTCCGCTGAAGAGAAAATGATTCATTTCCGCCATAAAGCATCAACAGACATCAACTCACTCCGCCTTACTATACTATCTGGAGAGAATTTTTTCAATTTGAACAACTTAATAGAGCAAGAAATTACTCAAGGAAATAGTCATATGCTAATTGTATGCCTAAACCCTAGCAGCCAATTGTACTAAAACCAATGCATCAACATTTCTTGTCCTCTGTTATTCATACAGTGTTTGCAATGTAAAAAGCAAGTAATTAATAAACAGGTCAGTTTTTTTAATTAATGGCCTACTGTACCTTTTTTTAATCATGACAAAAATGAAAGTCACAATTTCAAAGCTGCTAACAGCATTATTGCATACATTAATTTCTGTTTTCTCTTCAAATTATGTTACAGCAAGTTTTCTGTTTCCCATTCTGAAGATTCACACTTCCTTATCATGAATAGCTGCCAGCATCTTGGTCCAATTGGGTGTTTCCATCTTGTTGAAAACTGCTCTTCACTCCTCACTCTTGACCTCTGCAGTGCATACTGCTGATGCTATTGAAGTTCTGTTGTCCTTTTTGCTCCCTGTAGGCACTGACCCTCTTTGTTTCCATAGCTCGAGCCTTTGTTAATCTCTGTCTGGCCTATCATCCAGCGAACACTAAGTGAGGCTGAAAAAGAAGGTTATGATTGTTACCTTCTTGCTTTGTAGCACATAGTTTTTGATTACCTTGTAAGTCACAAGAGAAAATATGCACAAGTATCCTAATTTTATGTGAAATTTTATGCAAAAGGCCCTGTTGGCAAGCAATCAAATCTAAAACTCTAAAATTTAGATTTACTCCAGATGAAATAATTTCATGAATAATAACATGCTGCTGTTGTATCTTAATAATATTCACTTAAGCACATGCTGTGATGCTTAAAAGCCTCTACCCATTGCTTTTCATTATGTAATTATGCATGCACTTGTAGCAAAATACATAACCCTTGCCAATTTACATAAAAGGTGACTTCTTGGTCAAAAGAAAACATCAGTATTTTAAGTGGCATGCATGCAGTGCAAAGAATGGGAGATATGGTACTTCGGAATAAAACATGGGGATTTTAATTCTTTCTTAATTTTTTCTTTTAATTTAATTAATGTTACATAAACAGTAGTACATAAACGTAGTGCTCTCCATTTAAAAAAATCTGAATTCAGTTGCTTAACTATTGATATTAATCTCACATTGAATACTGTATTTAACATATCTCTTAGCTTTAATATCACACCCCCATTACCTGCAAAACACAGGATAATTGTAGTGAAGATGGTGAAAGCTGACCCAGAGTGGAACAACTGCAGCAGTAATAGACAGAGGGGAATGAGTAGAAGCCAGATCCAAAATAGCCAGTTGAGCAAGGCCCAGGGGCGGCGGGGAGGGGTCAGTGTTGGGCCAGGGAAACCACCATTCAGACTATATTTTTCCTGCAACTCATCCTGTGGCAGAACAGACAAAATCACTCATTCAAGTGGGAAGCAGAAAACATGGTTTGAAAATATTTTACTCAGTAATAGGACATATTTTCCATGCTGCAGGCTGAATAATTTTGGTAGGTGAACTTTTAACCCAGTGATATTGAGTTGTTCAAAAATCAAAGTGAGCTAAAGCTCCTCATGCACTCCCATGTATATGGATAGGTAAGTGAATTGTTGGGGCATAATAGAGGGGCTACTGTTAGTAATTTTATCTACAAAAAAATCCTACATATAGGGTAATAAAGGTCTGGAGTCTGGAAATGTTCCTACTAAGTAAATTTAGGTTTCTCTCACCTTTTCCTGGTAAAGTTTGTGGAGCCAGAGGGCACAATCAGACTCATTCTCTGGGATTGAGTCCAGTGGAATCCGCCTAAATCAAACACATTAAAAATCCAAATTTTCATCTAAATCGAAAGAAGATCTCAATCATGAGACAGTATAATTATAATAATAATTATTATTAAGAATGACCATTCATAGTGGAAAGCTACTGTTATAAACTGCCACAGCACCACCAAGCCATGGAAAACATAATACACAAAAGAACAGTATTCACTACACATTTTGCCTTTCAGTGGATATCACTGAATCACTGAGTGGATATATATTTCATACACACTGCAACAACCGATCTAAAATTGACTTGCCTACCATAATGCATTTTTATTTATGCAATCTGCACCAGTCCATTTAAAGAAAATCTGGAGGAAAAATCCCCAGTCTACTTAGTATGTGGCACCAGTATTCTATACCCAAGACCGTGAAATTACATTTTAATATTTCTTCGATATTTAATAAAATTGTAACTGTACTGTTTGTAGCATGTGAAAAAAGAACTAACCAAAAGGTGGAAAGATCCCATACTTACAGCAATGAAATCGGTCTTTCCTACCTCACATATAAATCAGCATGGTACTTTTTCCCGTTTAGTACTCCTAGTAAGGTTGGTACCTGTTTGTTTCTAAAATTAAGTGTGGAATCGTACACAGCAGTAACTACAGAGGAGAGACAAATTTAATCAGGAAAAACTAGTTCACAGACTCATATTTTTGTTATAAGACTGAAACATTTTAAAACAATTAAGGAGTATTTGAGCGGAGTTTGTTGTTGCAAGTTTCTCACCTGTTCCCCTTAGGTGCTGAACAGTAACACAGAAACCCTTAGTGCGAGGCAAGAGATGGTACTTGAGTTTGGGAAGTCCTTTTTTCTCTGCCACTTCCATACTAAACTTGTGTTTCTTCTGAGTGAAGCGAGTGCCCTCACAGTACAGAAGGAACTATCAAACATAATAAGAGCCTCAGGTAGAAAATACAACACTGGTCATTGTGATTAAATTATGTGTTTGTCTCACATAATAAATATAAATTAACTAATTTTAAACTCAAAGTAGTCCAATTTCTGCTACAGTGATTAAAAAATACAAAGGTGGCTGATGTTTCTTGATTCATAACTTGTTGCAAAACTGCAGCTGTGGGAGGGAAACTTTACATCCTTAAACATTTTTATAGTTAAATTTTTTTACCTTATAGGACTGAATGCAGTATGCAGAACATGGAATAGTTATGCTTCAGCATGTACTGTCCCGTAAAAGTCCCATCTCTTAAAAGTATCCCACAAAAAACCCTCACATTTCTGCAAATATTTTATTATATCTTTTCATGGGACAACACTATAGAAATGAAACTTGGATATAACTTAGAGTAGTCAGTGTATGTCTTCTATAGCAGTATAGATTTACTGTCTTCTGAAAATAACTCAACACATAGCCATTAATGTCCAAATAGCTGGCAATACAAGTGAGTACACCTCACAGTGAACATATCCAAACTGTGCCTAATTATGTCGTTGTCCCTCCCTGGTATCATTTAACTTGTTAGAGTTACAAGGTTCCAGGTGTGAATGGGGAGCAGGGCTGTTCAATTTGGTGCTCTGGGTACCAAATTCTCTCATTGGCCACTGGATATTCAACATGGCAAAGAACTCTCTGAGGAAGTGCGAAATAAAATTGTTGCTCTCCACAAAGATGGCATAGACTATAAGAAGATGGCTAACACCCTGAAACTGAGCTCCAGCATGGAGACCAAGGTCATACAGCATTTTTCCACTCGGAACAGGCCTCGCCAGGGTCAACCAAAGAAGTTGAGTCCACATGTTCAGCATCATATTCAGAGGTTGGCTTCAAAAAAAGAGACGCATAAGTGCTGCCAGCATTGCTGCAGAGGGTGAAGAAGTGGGAGGTCAGCCTGTAAAGGCTCAGACACTGAGCCACACCCTGCATCAACTCAGGCTGCATGGCCATCATCCCAGAAGGAAGCCTCTTCTGAAGCTGACGCACAAGAAAGTCCATAAACAGTTTGCTGAAGACAAGCAGTCCAAGAGCATGGATTACTGGCACTATGTCCTGTGATCTGACAAGACCAAGATAAACTTGGCTCAGATGGACTTCTCTACAGTCAAGCATGGTGGTGGTAGCATCATATTCACATTCATATTCATGCATGCATATTCACACTTTTTTCTAAACTTTACACATTAACACTAGCATGGCTAGAATTGTTTGATCTTGAGGACATCACCCCTCCTTCTTGCCAACAATTTGGCATGGTTTAAAGCAACAGGGGCCAAAATGCTGGATTCAGGAAGTGAGAGTGCCTTCCTAATCTGATGCCAAATCTTGAGAGAATATGGGGTTACCTTTAATAGTGACTCCGGCAAGCTTCATACCTGCAAAAAGCAAAGAAGGAAGAAAGGTACCAATGACATCCTGCTCTATAGCTAGCCATGCGGGAGTGGTGCTAAAAACCTCATGAGGGTATTCACCCCTCCAATAAATTAAAATTCTTGCATTTGCTGCCCAGTAATAATGTTGGAAGTAGGGTAAAGTCAGACCCCCAATATCCCTGGCTTTACATTTACATTTATGGCATTTAGCAGATGCTCTTATCCAGAGCGACTTACAGAGTGCTTAGTCACAAAAGTCCCCTTTATGGATGTGCTTTTTAGCTGTACAGTGTGATATATCCCCAAATAAAAGGCATTATCACCGAGTCCAGTTGGTAGAAAAATTGGGAGATTTTGGAACAAGTACAAAAACCTTGGTAGTATTACCATTTTAATTGCATTAACCCTACCAATCAATGAGAGTTGAAGCACTCTCAAGGACTCTATATTACTTTAAGCTCATCAATCAAAACTTTATAATTCATGTTATACAGCTTTCTAAAATCTCGACACTATGACCCCTAGATATATTATTTTGTCTGTAACTCTGAAGGAGAGAGAGTTTAGAAAGTTCGGATCTAAATTACCATATAATGGCATAAATTCACTTTTCGCCCAATTCACTGTGTATCCACACATCATACCAAAGTCTTTTATTAGCTTGAGTAGGGTTGGTAGAGATTTTTCTGGGTCATGAAGGTAAAGAAGAACATCGTCCGCATATAGAGAGATCTGATGGTCCACACCAGCCATCTTCTCTGGGGCTATAAGTGGGTGATTATTAATGGCCATTTCTAGAGGTGCCATAGCAAAAAAGCAAGGGACTTAATGGGCATGTGCCTCGTTGAAGGAGAAATGGAGATGACCCATCACTGTTAGTAAGAATTGAGGCAGTAGGACAAAGATACAGCATCTCAACCCATGGAGTAAAGTTTTGGCCCAGACCAGATTTCTCTATAACAGCTAGAATTTATTTCCACTCAGCCTGATCAAATGCTTTCTGTGCATCCAGAGACAAAATGACAACTCTATCATGCCTTTCATGCTTCTTATGCACGTTCATAAGGCGGTGTACATTGAAAACAGATTAGAAAAAATCTCCCAGGAATGAAGCCAGTCTGGTCCTGGTGTATAATGGAAGAAATACACTGATTTAGTCTATTAGCAAGAATCTTAGTAAACACTTTTAGATCACTTCCCAGAAGAGCAATGGGTCTATGAGGCTGGATCTATATTTTCTTTACCTTTCTTCAAAATTAAAGCTATGTTTGCAGAGTAAAGTGACTGTGGCAATTATTGTGGCAATCTTATTTTTAATAGAATTCTGATTCTTAACAAGAGTGGACTAATCTGCTCACAAAAGTCTTTATAAAACTATATAATGAAGCCATCTGGTGTTTTATTGTTGGGGAAACCCTTTGTAGCATGCTGCCTGCATTCAACTGTATTTCCTACGCTCAACTCTGCTGTGTTTATGGTGATTAACTTCTATTTTTCTTTCTTCTTCCTTTCGGACACAGAGGACCTCTGTATCTTTTCCCTGATAAGCAAGGAAATGGAGGCCACCAGACTCCTAGAGATCAAACCACAGGAAACTCTAAATTGGAGGTCAAAACTTGGACAAAAGAACCATAAATACTGCATGTGGCATTTCAAAGTAACTACAACCCCAATTCCAATGAAGTTGGGACACTGTGTAAAATGTAAATAAAAACAGAATACGATGATTTGCAAATCCTTTTCAACCCATTCAATTGAATACACTACAAGGATAAGATATTTTATGTTCAAACAGATAAACTTTATTGTTTTTTTGCAAATATTCGCTCATTTTGAATTCGATGACTGCAACACGTTCCAAAACAGTTTCCTTTGGGAACTGAGGACACTAATTGCTGAGGCTTTGTAGGTGGAATTCTTTCCCATTCTTGCTTGATGTACAACTTAATTTGCTCAACAGTCTGGCATCTCCTTTGTCTTATTTTGCGCTTCATAATGCGCCACATATTTTCAATGGGAGACCGGTCTGGACTTACTGAAATAAACAGGGACGTCCCTGAAAAAGACATTCCTTGGATGGCAGCATATGTTGCTCCAAAACCTGTATGTACCTTTCAGCATTAATGGTTCCTTCTCAGATGTGCAAGTTACCCATGCCATGGGCACTTTCCCGTCCAGGATCAATCGGCTGGGGGGTAACTTTATCCGGCTCCCCATCTCTGTCAATTCAGGGGTGACCGGCAACTTTATCGATAAGCTAATGGTCAAACAGCTGGGCTTGCCAATAGAAAAACTAACCCAACCAATATACTTACAAGCTGTAGACAGGTGGCCAGTGGTCCAAGGGAAGGAACCCACCAAGCGTCAGCCCATCTCAGATGAGCTTGGGCCTAGAGAAGCCGGCGGCATTTCTGGGTCAGTCAGTCAGTCATTTTCTGTACCGCTTATTCCCAGTTACGGGGTCACGGGGGAGCCGGTGCCCAGCCGGCA
>JAOVVG010000034.1:7145056-7160417 GCA_028566375.1 Leptodoras nelsoni | reverse complement strand
ACATCAGTGTCACTGCAGTGCTGAGAATGATCCACCACCCAAATAGTACTTGATCTGTGCTGGTCCTGTGGGGGTCCTGACCATTAGAGAACAGAGTAGAGGTGGGCAGGGGTGGGTCAGTGGTTAAGGTGTTAGGTGAATAGAAGGTTGGGGGTTCAAGCCACTGTTGGGCACTTAAACAAGGCCTTTAACCCTCAACTGCTCAGCTGTAGAAAAATGAGATAAAGGTAAGTCACTCTGGATAAGGGCGTCTGCCAAATGTCATAAATGTAAATGAGTAAAGGGGACTAACAGATTGTGTAGAGAAACAGAAGGACTACAGTGTGTAATTGTACATCTACATTATATGGTAAGCACAACTGAGAAAAAGGACAATGAGTGTAGAGAAAAGGAGGTGCTTATAATCAGTCCTGTGCAGAAGTATTAGGCAGCCTAGTGTTTTGGCTATTGATTGACAGAGTGCACAGTAAGTGTTTCAAAACTCCAGCAGCACTGTTGTGTCTGATCCAGTCACGCCAGCACAACACAAAGTGTGTAGAGAAACGGTGTGTAATCGTGCATCTGTATGGTACGGAAGCGTATTACTGCCAAGTGTAATAAAAAAATCTTCCTCAGCATGTCGTTATTACAAGATCTTATGTCATTTTTACGAGAACTTATGTGTCGTTCTCGTTATTACGAGATCTTATGTTGTTAAAACAACATATTATGTCGTAATTATGACATACAATATCTCGCTATTATTAACTTCTTATTGTCATAACTGTGGGTTACCAAATACCTAGAGCGTCTTTCTGACTCGACTCAATGTCTCAGTTCACTGAATTAATCAAATTTTACTTTATGCTTGGCTTAAATCACAATGAAATATTAGTATCACTGAGCGGAATAGATGGCATCACTATAAGTATTCGAAAATCGATCGGACCTCTTTGACATTGCTTTATTCTTAACCGAGCAACTAGAACGGCACGGAAAGCTTCATGGTTACAAATGACAACATCTCAAATGTCTACAAGCTGGGTACGTTGTAACACAAAACACGGTCAGACTTTTATTAAAGATTTTAGATCCACGGGGAGTCGAGCTGAGACGCCAAAATCGCCTTCGTCGCAGGTTGTACAGGAATCCCGGTCCTAACTTTTCATGGCATGTGGACTCTTATGATAAACTGAAACCGTACGGCATCTGCATTAATCAGCAGTTTCTGCATAAATCATGTATGTCATCATGATGTATGTCGTTTTAACGACATAAGAACTCGTAATAACGAGATGTTGTATGTCGTTTTCACGACATAAGATCTCATAATACCAACATAATATGTCGTTTTAACGACATAAGATCTCGTAATAACGACATGCTGAGGAAGATTTTTTTATTACACTTGGCAGTAATACGCTTCCGTAGTATGGGGAGTGTACCTGAGAAAATGGACAATGTGTGAAGAGATTCGTGTGTTTCTGAGCGGCTTGGCCTTCCACACTGCTTGGTGCTGCTGAGCTCAGGGCAGCTCGGACTTCCCTGTGAGCGCTAGAGGGCGCTGTGCTGGAAGTCTTCCCCTACTGGAAACCTCTACTGGTGGTGTTGTCTTGCAGTGGAAAGGGAAGTGCAGGCTACTTACTGCTAAATCTCCAGTGAGAATGTAGACAGCGGAGCGCAGTGGGACTGAAAGTACTGACCACTTAAAGTATGCGCTGGCGTTTCCACGATAAGGTAATAGCGTGTGTTTACCAGCCGGGCTGAGGTGTGTGTGTGTGTGTCCGGGGCAGGTTGAGGCGCGAGGTGGGCGTTAACGTGTGCGTTAGTAGCGCGGCGCTGGAGCGCGCACGCGGCCTTGTTTAGCTCCAGCCTGCGCACTCAGCGCCGAGTTTCCAAGTTGGCTATGCTCTCTCGTACACACACTTACACACTCTTACACACGCAGCTGCCTTTCTCCCACAGATGAAACCGCTGCACCGTAAAGTGAGTGTGATCCCTTTATCTCCGCTCACGGCGCGTGACCCGTTAAAAGCAGCTCTAATGTTATGAGCGCGAGCTCACTTGTTATGAACACACACCGATTAGCCGCTTTAGCTTAGCACGCAAACACGGCCTGTCGTGGTTTCAAGCTAACTTGCTACCCAAGCATGTGACCTGCCCGTGCGTTTTATAGTTGCTGAACTTCCAGTAAACACAGCGGACAGTCCGGGTCCTGCTGCTGTTTTAGCTAAAAAGCTAAACCTGGAGTCTTGGTTTTCTTGCTAGCTCTCTGATCGTCGGCTAATCAGGCCTAACGTAGCGTGCTAGGTTTTACGGGTTTACGTTTTTTTCCCTACTTGTATTGCGACTAATCGAAATTGCCCTATGATTGGCTAATAATATTCCACTTCTTGGATTGTGATTGGCTGCTGTTTCGTGTTCGTAGACTCCAGACCTTGGACTTGTTTACAGGCTTGAACTTCTAGCCAATCACAGGACAGGAGGCGGGACTTGCCGGATTAAGGGTGGACGTGGGTAACGCCGATAAACATTAGTTTGTTTTGGTTGTAGCGTTGTTACTTTTCTGTTTACGGTTAGTGGATCTTCTTTACTTATGATTGTGATCGCCTCAATTCAGGATGATCAGTGAGCAGCTCTAGTGTCCGGGGTCTTTATGGAGTGTCACTGATGTTTAATGGGGATATTTTTTCTTGGAACAAAACTCTGGCACTGCTCCATGGTTTATAGGACATCAGAGATGATATTATTCATCTTTGGTAAAGTCTATGACATGAATGAAGAGTTAACATTTATGACATTTATGACACTCGTATCTAGAGTGTATTAATTTGATGATCTGAGCAGTTGAGGGTTAGGGGCCTTACTCAGGGGCCCGAGTGGTCCTGGGCTTTGAACTCATGACCTTCTGATCACTAGCCTTAATGTCTTAACCACTGACTTGCCATTAATCTGTTAACGACATACACATGTCCCATGCTTCACCTGTAGGAGTGTAAGTTATGCCTATAGTAGTGGAGTAAATTCATCTTTTTCATAGTTCTTTTCACTTCATTGACTACAATCTCAAACCGATGGTTATGTTTATGATTATGGCAGCTACACTGCAGAGATGGTTTGATAATGACCATTACAGTGTTAGGACAGACCTGTTTTGTGTCCATCTGTGTGTTATAACATTACATTACATCAGCTGCCACGCTTTAGCCTTGAGAACGAGTATGTATGACGGGCATCCTACTGGAGCACGGACTTTATCACTCGTCTAATGTTTGTATTATCTGACAAAGTCAGCTGTGGTTCGTTTGCGTTAATTTAATACAATCCGTCTTCTCCCTTTTCTCCCAGAGCAGTCTTAAGAGTGGAAGCATTCATGGATATAGTTGGCACATTTAACCATTTGATTCCCAGTGATCAGTTGGAAGACTCCCTGCTCCTCGGCCAGAACCTGGAATGTGAAGCAAGTGATGAGTTTGCATCGAGCCACAGCCTGCCAGGAGACTCGCTAAAGAACATGCTCAGTGACAAGGACCCGATGTTCGGGTCTGCCAGCGCTCAGTTTCACCTATTGGAAAACGATGAAGCGAACTTTCAGCTCTCCGGCGCATTAGGTACAGAGACGTGCTTTACACAAGCCATACGACGTCAGACGGAGCGTTGTACTGATTTATAGAAAATGTAGCCTAGTTAAAGGTTCAGAGGAGATACACGGAGTGTTAAAGGTCCCAGTAATGTTAGACTCTAATATAAGCAGTCACACTAGACATAAATACTAGAACGGGCTACGGACCGGTAAAGGGCTTAAATGATTATTATTTTTTTCTTACTGTTTCAGATCATGACATGAATGCTTCAGGCTTCAGCCAGACTTGTTCTGATGGGGAAAAGACTCCAGCCAGGTTTCCTCGAGGCAGGAGGAAAGGCGCCACTCAGCCCCAGAGGAAACAAACCGGTACGAATGAGAGAGAGAGAGTGTTAAAATGATAAGAGTGTAAAAATATTATCATGTGAAGGTATTAATGAAATAAATACCCAGGAAAAAAATCCCCTCGATGTTCGTCTGATAAATAAGATTGTCAGCATTTCTGATAGTGACACAGACAGAGTCTCGAGTCATTCTCAGTGATCCAGGTAAATCGTGCCTAGAAAGGCGAATCGGTTCGTGAGACATGATTCGTCTGTCGATCCGAGTGACTCCTTCAGGCTGAAGTGCGGCTTTTCTGCACCGTCGATAGGGTTGTGTATGATCGTTAGAAACGTGCTAGGAGCAGCAAACATATCTTTGTAACGTGATAATTACAAAAACAGTAGCAGATTCCACAGCCAAAGTCGTTCTCAGTAGTAGTCGTATGATTTAGGTGGAGTCTAGAGAGTAGAGGAGTTGTAGCTGGACGTAAGACTTGACTAAAGGATGCTCCTGTGGTTTCTGAATAATGATCTGGATCAGCGATTAATGAGTAATGAGCTGTGCTGAAGTTTGGAGGAATTATCGAGCTCGTTTTTAAAGCATAATATGCAACAGTATAATGGCTGGGTGTGAGTTTTATTATAGAGCCATTCATAATTCAGTCTTGATGCATCAGAGAATCGTTGCGTGTCATAAAAAAAAAATCGACTGGTTCAGACTTACTGTTAGAGTTTTGCTGTTTTTTTTTTTCCTCTAAGCATTTTCGTCTAGAGGCCGCGGGAGAGGTGGACAGTCAAGACGCCCAGGTCCGCTTAGAAGAGTTTCCACTGAAGCGCTTTGCAAAAAAACTGGAGTAAACGATGACGAAGAACCAGGACCAAGTAGCGTCTTAACAGCTGAGATGACGGAGAAAAGGGAGGAATTGCTGAGCCGGAGGTTTAACATCCATGAAGTCGACCCATCAATGAATCCTGTGGTCGTGTTGAGGCGCTTAACAGTGACAGTAGGAGGCTACAAAATTGAACTACTTCCTGGACCTTCTCACACTTCTGGATCGTTTAATACAGACACTCTTCAGTCTTTGAGCTTTCAGGACGATTCCATGACCACTGAAAGCAACGGTTTCGATCTGGGACAGACCCAGGCTTTCGATGTGCATTCAACCCCTGAGGTTGTTGAAGAGGTAAGCGTCGTCCAACCCAGGGATAGTGAAATTCCAATGGATTTAGGGCCGTATGTCAATCCGAATGAAGTTCAACACACCAACGGTGCGACTGAGGTAACCCCGGACACCAAAGCCGTTGACCAAAACGATGCCGAAAAGCTGAGTGACGACAAATCGGAAAGAAAAAATGTCAAAACGGATAAAATCGCTGCTAAGAAACTCACGAAACCCAAGCAGCCACTGGGTATAACCAAACACAAGCACCTTAGCAGAGCAGGCATCCTGCAGAAGGGGTCCAAACTTCCTAAACCACAAGATAGCAAGCTGCAAAAGGCTACAGCAGAAAATCAACAGCATATCAAAGGCAAAGCAGATGGCATAGCCCCGGAACGGCCAGCTCCGTCGCTCAAACCCAAGCAAGCCTTGAAACCACAAAAGGAGCAAACCTGTGATCCGGTGAAACACAACATGAGCCCGTCTGTTCCACACTCTCCACCGATGAATAGAAAGACGTCCTGCGATTCCAGTCCCGGTACTAAAGCAGTTATGAATAAATCTCCTTCTTCAGTAAAGAAACCACAAAATCCATCACCGGCACCAGGGATCAAACAAAGTCAGTCAGTGAAGGATGGCCCAACAGAGGAAGAACAAGAGAAAACAAAAATCAAGAAACCAGAAAAGATCATGGCGAAACAGAGAAGCCGAAGCAGCAGAAGCATTTCTGTAGACGAACCTGAGCTGTTCATCCCCGATAATGCTCCTGTGGTAAAGAAGGGGCCTGCAGAGGGCGAACAGACACCTGCTTCTGAAAACGAGACAACATGGGATTCAAGCAAACAATGTGGATTGTGTAACAAACCACACAGTAATAGGTATATTACTTTTCGTTTTGTAGCTGTTGTAGTGTAGATGTTATGATGATGTATACCTGTTCCTGGCTGTACCTTAGAACTGTACATTTTGGTATTTTCCCCATGTGCCAGGGTTATTCCAGGATCTATACATTTAACATTACTGCCATCTATCTTTAACATGACCTACACTAAAGTACTCACCAGGTCAGTGCTGCAAGTAACAGCAAGTGTCTTTCAGATTCATGGTAGGCTGTGGGCGCTGTGACGACTGGTTCCACGGTGACTGTGTTGGACTGGACCTGGCTAAAGTACAACAAATGGAAAAGGACGACCAGGAGTTTGTCTGCCTTAAATGCTGTGCCGATGAAGGTGGGAAAGGCAACACTGAGAACACGGACAACAATTCAGTACCAGATCAGAAACAGGGACCCGAAGCATCTGTGACGGCTGGCGGAATCCGACCCTTTAGGAAGGTAAGATTCCTGTTCCTGCTTCAAATTAATAAATCTTGCTTCATTCAAATATTGTCTCTGAGAGTATTTACTTCCTGTTCTACTCTCCTATACGCACCTGTGCTTGTATAAAATAACACTAAATCTTTAAGGGCATTAGTCAATACCTAATAATGTGTTGAGTGTCAGTGAAATAAAAAATAAACATGTACAACAAAATAAATATTACAAACTGTAGAAAGAAGTAATTCACATATACATCTTTTCTTTTTTTTTTAAATCAACATACACAGTGCTTCTCATGACAAGTCTACAACTATTCGCTCCAGCGTCCATCAGAGCAAACGTAATTACCTCAGTGCTTGTTCTCATTATACGTACATAATCAACAAGCAGGTGCCCTCCTGGCATGTCTCAGCACTCACAGAAAGAAAATAGCAGTAGCAACAGGAGCAACATCACCTTCTTGAGAAAACAAGGCTCATTTTTTATCCCTGTTCCCCTCAAAGCATATTTATTTTATTTCTAAAAGTATTATTCATTTTATTATTATGACCGTGCATAGAGCTATAGGCACAGTTCAGCCGGTTGGGAGTTTTATGTAAAGCTAGAATGCCCAGGGCATATTTTGGTTAAAAATTTAAATCATCTGGAGATAGTGAGTTCAAATCCCAATGATGCCACAGCCATCTGTGGCCGGAGGTCAGGAGAGCAAAATTGACCTGGCTCTCAGGGAGGGATGGCCTATAATCTGTCCCATAGTGATCATGGAGACGAGGTGTGTGGGAGCACTTTACTCCCAGAGTGTGTTACACCGCTCCCTAAAATTGTTTGAAAGGACGTGGAGGCTGCCATCATGCTCCTCCTTCATCCTACCCGATTGATAGCTGCTGTAGAATATGGAAGAAATTCTGATGGGTGGGAATTGACCAAAGTAAGGAGACAGAAAAAAAGGATTTTTGACCCGGGGAGGAAGGTTGGCTATAAAAGCTGTGCTGATGTGAGCCGTCCTGACAATCCAGTAAAATGAACTCGCCGTCAGTGCTGTTGGGTTTGATTTGGCACGCACTCGTGCTACGCTGGCTGACACAATTCCTTCCTCGTGAATGAAATCAAATTCCCTGTGTGATATTTCATACCTATTCATTTACAGTGGGAAGTCAGGAAAATACACAAGGGATTGTGGGATGGCAAGTGGTAAGAAGAACCTGATTTCCATCAGTAGGGCTTAAGTGAATTTTCTCATAAAGCGTTTGGATTAATTTCTGCCAGGAACTATTACACAGTAGTTGTTGGGACAAAACCAGGCATATCATCATGTCTTTTGCATTCTGCTCATTTGAGTGGGTGATTTGTGTGTCTATATGGTATGACAAACAGAAGTGTAATTGTTCTGTCACTTCTAAGGACTCGGGAGAAAGGCGGTCTTCGGGGGATTCAGCACCAAAAACCGGTAAGATTCTTATTTCCCTGGCATAAGATGTAAAACCTGCATGAACAATCCTGTGAAGTTCATAAAATACTTGTTTGGTTTGGTTTCTTAGGGTCAACTGTAAAGCACGAAGGGAAGAAGGCTAAAATTTCTGTTCCAAGCTTAAAGAAACCATCCACTGGCCAAATCAGGAGGAGTGTCCGAGACTCACTAGAAGAGATTCTCCTGAAAAGGTGAAATGGACCGCATTAACGTACTAACTTCTTACTGTCACCATGTAATGTTATTTAGCCAAATTACGTGATAACGCCTTAATGACGTGGCTTTATGATTTCTTGTGATTACACTCTTGTTTATTAGTTATTAATGGGTTTCATTTTTCAAAGGCTAAAGGAATCAGACATGAAGTTCTCAAAAGAGAAGCCAGCTGAATTGGCTAAAGGTACAGAAAAAGAGCTTTTTGCCCTGTTCCAAGGTGTTGACAGCAAGTACAAGAACAAATACAGAAGTCTGATGTTCAATCTCCGAGATGCTAAGAATAATGTAAGAGCTTTTTTCCGTCATCCTATCACATTCTGTATTGCAACAATAATGGATGTATTAGACTGTCTTACTCTTAAACATCCAAATGTTGACAAATGCCTTCCAGGTGTTATTCAAACGTGTTCTCAAGGGGGAGATTCCTCCTAGAGATTTAGTTCGTATGAGTGCAGAAGAGCTAGCCTCCAGGGAACTGGCTGCTTGGCGACAACAGGAAAATCGACATGTAATTAACGCATAAACACAGACGTATATTTTGGACTACAAGTCTGTCCAAAAATGTGTAATATTATTTGATATTAAATCTCTTTCACTGTCATTCCTTTTTACAGACAATTGAAATGATTGAGAAAGAACAGCGAGAAGCAGAGAGACGGCCAGTCACCAAAATCACACACAAAGGGGAGATTGAAATTGAGAACCAAGAACCTGCGAAAGCCCCCGAGGCCTTGGTAAGCCTGAAAGAGCTTCTTCTGTCTGTAGTAGTCAAGTCGTATGTCCAAATTACAGTAAGACATTTCTCTGTTCTCTTTTTAGCCTGATCCTGTCCCTAAAGCTATTGAGGTATCTGAGGAAAAAACTCCAGAATCAAAGATAGAAAGCCCCAAGAAAGCTAAAGATACAACAAGCCTGCACAAGTCTCATCTTTTTGATCTTCACTGCAAGATCTGCACAGGTAACATGCTTAAACCTTAAAAATCTATAAATCTGTCATTGATTTTTTCAAATTTAATTTCAGTGCTTTTTTTCCTCCCTTCAAGGCCGAATGGCTCCACCAGTGGAAGAGGCAACCACTAAGGCTGTCAAAGTGGCCACAACTGTCATTAGAAGGCAGTCCACAGTTACAGAAGGAGAGAGTCAGGAACCCACACCCACATCTCCACCTATTGCTCCGTCAGCCCTGGTGGATGACTTGTCTCTGAGAGCGATGGAAGAAGGCCTTCTTAACTTCCCTGCTTATGAGTCAAAGTAAAAGCAATGAGCGCTCTAGTGAAACAGTTTCATCTTTTTATAATATTTACTGCCACTGGTGATATACTCTGTGATAACCTGCTTGACAACAACTATGTGCAATATTCTGGGTGTGGCTTATCACTTAAGTCATTTGTTACAAAAACGAGTGCACTAGTAGTATATATGTAGTATATATACTAGTAGTATATGCTTAACCCATCATTAAGCATATGGCCTTAAGTAGGTAATTGCCTGGAACAGAAGGATTTATATTATGCGTTCCAGGAATTTTGGTGATTTAATTAAGGCACTGTTTCTTTACAGGTTCGAAAGTGCAAGCAATAAAGAAGATACAGTCGCATTCCTCTCCAGTTTAGATATGTTATGGAATGGACATATAGACATGCCATCTGTAGCTCGGTACCTTACAAAAGCTTACCCGGTCTCTGGAATTTTGGACCACCTAACCGAGGTAAGTCGTCAGATTTACAACTGGTCATTTCCACTTTTGAATTTAAGGCAAACTTTAACTTCCCTCATGTTGATCTCACAGGATCTGCCAGACACGATCCAGGTTGGTGGAAGGATCTCTCCCCAAACAGTCTGGGACTATGTGGAGAAAATCCGTGCCTCTGGTACAAAGGTGAGACTGGCTTTCTTTCTGTATGTTGGCCAATATGAATATATGAATGCCACATCTTATGGGCTGCTGCTGTTTTCAATCCCTCAGGAAATATGTGTAATTCGGTTCACCCCAGACACAGAGGAAGATGAGATCTCGTACACCTTGCTGTACGCCTATTTTAGTAGTCGCAGACGATACGGTGTTGTTGCTAACAACCGCAAACAAGTTAAAGATATGTATCTCATCCCTCTTGGCTCCATGGAAAAAATCCCACATCAGATTGTTCCGTTTGATGGGCCAGGTAAGCCTCTATCATAGCAATTACTGAAGGTAGAGTCATCAGAAATCAATAATTTGGTACCAGTCAAAATCCAGGAATAAATTTGGTTTTTAAAATTGTATTTTTAAAATGCTTGGTACTTTTCTGGAGCCACTCTTCATCCAAATAAAAGCTAGTATTGACCTGTTTTCACTCATAGATTTAATTCTGAACTAAGTCTTTTGTCTAATAATTTGTAACAGGGTTAGAGACTAACCGACCAAACCTTCTCCTGGGACTAATCATTCGCCAGAGGCCCAAAAGAGACTTTGGAGTCCTCCTACCAAGTGAGGCTAGTGAACCTCCCAGTTTCTTGGTGGAGAACAAACCTCAGGTAGACCCTGTCCCGAAACCTGTAGTGGCCCGTGATGAAGAAAGAGACTTCAAAAGCAGTCTTGGACAGACGCAGAAAAAAGACAGTGCAAATCTTATCAAATCTGCAGTGACTGAATCTCGATTAGATATCGAGGATGAGGAAAACGTCTCATTGCGTTTCCTCCCAGGTGTGCTAATGCAATCCAAATCAGAGAAGGCCACACCAACGGATGATGAAGTAAAGAACACAACTAGTGGTGCAGTCAGACGGACATCTAGCTCTGATGGTGACAGCTCAGGACATATCACGCCTAAAACACCCACCACCCCCAGACTGGACCGGTTCATCATCAAAAAGAAAGATCTGAAATCTGTTGAGATGAAACAAGAGCCATCAAGCTCAAATGCAGAAATCACAAGTTCACAAGGAAAAGAAAAAGAAGGTGGAGGACAGAGTGGAGTTCTGTTGTCTCTAAAGGATAAACCAGGAGACGTATCAACAGAGACTTTTCTCTCTAGCCTTTCCACAATTCAGCCTAGGACTGAACCTGACAGCACTGAAACAAAGAGAGATACCATACCACCAAGCACACAGCCGAGCCGAGACTTAAACCTGTCACCTGTATCTGCTTCAGCTGCAACGACAGATAGCACTAATACCACTGAAAATGTTTCCAAGCACAAAACTGTGGAAATTCCAACTAAGACTTTAAAACTATCTACAATTGCCATTTTGAAAAAAATGGATGCATCAGAACCTGATACAAAGATTTTGTCTTTGAAAAAAGACCTACTACAGCCAAAAGTAACCCATCCTCCACCTTCAGACCAGTCATCAGTAACCCATCCTCCACCTTCAGACCAGTCATCAGTAACCCATCCTGCACCTTCAGACCAGTCATCAGTAACCCATCCTGCACCTTCAGACCAGTCATCAGTAACCCATCCTGCACCTTCAGACCAGTTATCAGTAACCCATCCTGCACCTTCAGACCAGTCATCAGTAGCCCAGTCTGCACCTTTAGACCAGTCATCAGTAACCCAGTCTGCACCTTCAAACCAGTCATCAGTAACCCAGCCTGCATCTTTAGACCAGTCATCAGTAACCCAGCCTGCATCTTTAGACCAGTCATCAGTAACCCAGTCTGCACCTTCAGACCAGTCATCAGGAACCCAGCTTGAACCTGCAACTTCAGAAGAATCACCAGTTACCCAATCTGCACTTTCGGACCAGTCACCAGTGACCCAGTCTGCACCTTCACAACCATCATCAGCAGCAAAGACTGCACTGCCACCATCAGAGTTTAAAGTTGTTAAAGATATCCAGACCATCACCACTATTTCCCTGTCTGGTAAAAATGAAAGTCTCAAGCAGTCAAGACGTCTTTTAAGCCCCACTTCCTTTAATAGTGCAAGTCATGGGCCTCCACCGGCTACATTTTCTCCTTATCATACCGCACCAGTTGACCATGCTTACCACCCTGGACCAGTGCCCATATACCCACCCCAATCTAGCCCTGCACCATTTATGTCTCTGCACCAGCAGGCCCCTCCACCGTTTAGCTACCCTCCGCCTCCTCCAATGATATTCCCCCAGAACGATCCTCCAAATCAAATGCATGCCCCACCATGGGCTCAGTCGCTGCCTCCTCCAGCTTGTTTTCCACAGGCTGTCCCAGAGGCAGTCACCAGGCCTTCACAGTCACATACAACCCCAAGATTCCCTGATTCCTCCATGCCGAATCTGCCACTCTTGAACAAGAGCGATCCGGGTTCGGAGCTGTGGGACAGGAATTCCAGATCCTTGTCCGATCCTTTCAAAAAGGATGACCGAGACCACTATGGGAGGTACAGGCACAAGAGCCAACACTATGACCGTGAGAGGCACAAGGCCAGAAGTCGGAGCCGGAGCAAAAGCAGGAGTCGCAGCAGAAGTCGGAGCCGGAGTAGGCACAGGCACAAGAGCAAACACTCGCGAGATGACAGGCACGGTGAGAGGAGGAAAGAGAGACATCACAGCAGTCACCACAGGGACAGGGACAAGGACAAACACAGACGGGACTCTGATCATGAAAAACACCGGAGAGACTCGAGAGACAGGCACTCATGATCTTCACGCTCAGCTTGGACTCACCCATTCAGCGATGTTGACCAGACATGATTCTTTTTGTATTTTACTGCATAGTAAGATGTTATTTATAACATTTAAAAGCAGCTTTTTATGAGTGTAATTTTACATTTTTTAGTTGTAATAATTTGAGTGAAAGTTCTTTGTTTTAAAGTTTAATTAACATCAGATCCAGGTTTTCATGTAATTAATTATAAAACAATGCCAGGTAAAGAAGTCATTATTTCCTCTGCATTTTTAAAATTCAACTTTTTGTATTTGCATTGAAATGACAATGTGGCTGTACATTTTGGCTTATTACACCGTAGAGATAATGTGCTTTCTGCACAGTGTTCATGTACGGTTCATAAGATCTTTTTATTGTTGATTAAAAAAAAAAAGATAAAACACTTTATTAAAAAAACCTGGTGAAGCATTTGTGGGAGATTGCATTAATGTAATAAATTAAATATACACAAATACAAATTATGATTATATTTGTCACAGGGTTAGCACTTTCCTTCAGACCTGTGTGTGTGTGTGTGTGTGTGTATTACAAGGAATAATGATGAATGAACAAGAGTTCAGATTGTAGTATGCTCTTGTGCATGACAGTAAACCATTTCAGATTACCATTTAAATTAGAAACACTGGGACTCCAGTGAGAGATGAGGTCTAGCCTATTTGCCGGTATATCTCGCCTTTTGTTGAGGTCTATATAGTTGAGTATTAGAGTAGTTTTCTTAGTGGCTTCTAACGTCACACTTTCAAACATCAGTTATGCAAACGGTATCTTTAAAAAAAAATAATTTTGTATGTGTGTATGTGACAGGTTGGACTTAACTGAGGTGAAAAATCCGTAAGCAGGGCCGAAGCGTGCAGTGATATTCCCACCAAAGGGCTGAGCTAGTCGGGCCTTGCTGAAGCAGTTCTTGGTCAATGACGCTGGTTGTAGGACAGCTACATTCCAGGTGTATGTTGGTAAGGAAGGCAGAGCAGCCCAATACATTTTTCCTTGATCATGTAACTGGAAACAGGAACAGCATTTAAGTTGTGTTTGGTGGTGTTAAATAAAACACCTCTGAGTGGTAGAATATGAAATAACTGGTCAGTGAAGTACGTACATATTTCAAAATATGACTATAAATAAAATACAAATTAAGTATGAACGTCACGTCCGGTACGCTCCCATCCCATGTTAGGGTGGATTTTATTTGATCTACGAGCATCATATCTGACCTACTGCTAGAGGATAAAGACGATACACTGAGCATACGAGTATTCATCTTTATTTGGAGTATGTGATCAGATCTATAAATATGATATTAAAGTAAGTGAAAAACCCATGTACCGCATGAACCCTTCTAACAGGAACCAAATGAAAGACATGGTTGAAGATATTGTTGCAATAATGGCAATTCATTTTTAACAAACAAGCAAATAAAATATTTTTAGTAAAACTTTATACTATACCCTTGATGGCAAGAACACCCACTGCTGGTTCAGACCACAGACCAGGGATTAGTTGGTTGCTTTTTCTCATAATCATAAAGACTTATCATCTTATTAACTTATTATACCTACACAATGAAATGTCTAGCCAAAACTGTAGGTGTAGAGTTAGAACTTTCAGGTCATTGCTGTTGGCTGGATACAAGACTTGGCAAAAAGTATGGACACTTAGAGGATATGTTACTTTGTAGCAAATAAACAAATCACAGATACGGCACAATTTTTTTTGCTTAATAGCTGAACACTTAGGCTTTGTAAAACATCCATTAAAAACCAATTACTTGAATTAATATTTTTTTTCCAGATCGAGTAAATGGAAAAAAATATGGCATCACCTTGCCATAGACTTGGGCATAAATCTCAAAGTGCAAATTAGTCTGCAGTTAAATGAGAGTGCTTACAGACCTTAATAAGCTGATGGACTTGGCTAATTAAAAGGAAAATTGGCCCCAACAAAAGAACCATCAAGTGAAACAATGAAAAGGATTATAAATCCAGCACAGCGTATAGCAAAAGATTGATTATAATCAGTCAGCTGTGTCTAAAATTTGGTGCAATTATAAACAAAATTGGAAAAGGAAAACATGAAAGCGTCAGGAAAGAAAACAGAAAATGCCCAGCAAGACAAATGATAAACAAATGAATGGAAACAGGAGTCAATGTTTGTGATAGAACTGCAATAAATCAGCTGAATGAAATGGGATTTACATATAGACAAGCCAAATGAAAAACCAGCACTAACACCTAAACAGAGAAAATGAAGGTTTCAGTGAGCTAAAGAGAAACTATAATGAAGTGGGGATGATTGGGTGAAAGTGATATTCAGTGATGAATCACAAATCTGCAATGATACAATGATACTAACGAGAGGAGATGATAGCTGAAAATTTGATTGGTGTCGTTCTAATGAAACATACAGACATGGCAGCCTGAAGTAAATCAAATCTCTCCATTCATTTAAGGACCAGGGGGGGATTTCAGTCATCACCTCAGCAGTCAGTGGACAGTAGTGAACATTTCTAGTCCTGATCTCTATCTGATTGAAACTTTATGGTGAAAATTGGTCCATGACAAGGCTCTATTCCTGCAAAGATCTGTCAAGCACTATTCAAGAAAGCTGGAACCTGCTGGACCAGATGGAGAATATTGCTATTTCATTAGGGACATCCGATAAAAAAAAAAAAAAAAAAATAATAATAA
>JAOVVG010000034.1:6898975-6911066 GCA_028566375.1 Leptodoras nelsoni | reverse complement strand
CTAAAATGACAGGTGTTTCAGTTTCATTGTCTAACCCCTGTGTGTGTGTGTGTGTGTGTGTGTGTGTGTGTGTGTGTATATATATATATATATATATATATATATATCTCATTACTTTAAATCGCTGCAAGCCAACACCTACAGCTACCTATAGCAGTGTTATATGTTATGGGGAAAATTCTGGAGCTGAAAGAGACCTCAGGTAAACTTTGTGAGCACAGCTGTAAAGGTCTGAGATGTAACCATAGCAATAGGAAATGCTGCTTAGTTGGACAAATTGCCCCTGCATATGGACGAATTAATCACTGTGTATGGCCACCTGGATTTTGGACCCCAGAGTTGATCATAACATTATTATCTGGGACACCCAGGGGAGCAGAAAACTGTTGACACACCTTTGTGGGTGAGATACTCAGTATCCCAAATGGGATTTTATTATTCATTACTGTCCTCAAGGGGTGGCAGAGCTTGTTTCATAAACTGTCGGGGATATTTATATCAGTAATTATTATTTATTTCTCTGTATTTTCTGGGACATATTCAACATTTAAATCAGGCCATGGACTTTGGTTCGGCGCTATAACGCAAGCTGTTTAAAAACTATTCAATGGCTGTTAATATGCACACCATATCAATGTGTACTTCAGCAGCCAGTGTGACATGGTTCTGCTAAATGAAAGATATTTAAATAGAGGATTTTTTTTAAGAACCACTTTTTGCATTTTTTATAGATGGTGCTGTACTATTTTTTTGCACAACTTAATGAACCTTCTTTCTTGATAGAATAAATGGGCACCAGGTGTTTCATGATAGGAAATGCCACTGCATCAATAATTTCTCCTGGGGCTCTTCTGCTTCTTGTATGGTACATTGCTAGAAAAGTTTTGTGCTAATACTGTGTACAACTGGAGGTTCTAATTCTAATTCCTAAACTCCAATCAGTAAAAGGCAAGTGAAACACCCACTCAATTTGAAATTCAGACTCAGGATAGTCTTCTAAGTTCCTTCCCCATTTATGGAATGACATCAAATCAACATGGCTGCTTACAGCATGAGTAAGTAAACAAAGTAGCACTTCTCACCTTTAAATGAGTTATGCTCTGTATACAAGTACTTGCTTTACATCATGTACAGACATATTCGTTTGTTAAACCTATAATGTTGACAATATTTGCTGTCTGAGGATGAAAATGTACACTTATCAGTCATCATAGTTATCTCACCAGCTTGTTGTTAATAAAAGACAGACATGGAGGCGTCTGTCAAACATGCCAGAAGTTGATTCAGCAAGTCTGAAGTGATATATTTTCACTACAACTGCACATCCAGACCAAACTTTCACTGATAAAGCTGGATTCATTAATGCAAGAACTGAAAGCCGATATGACAAAAGCAAAAGTCCATATCAGTGCCACAGAGGACAATGGGAGGTATGTGAAAACAATCCAGTACCTGTTGAGCTGGGAGATGGACCTGAGAGCCGGCTGTGGAGACCTGAAGAACAGTTCAAGATGCAGGTCAAGACACAACAACCTTTTACGATGTGAAGGAGTTTGTGAGCCAATTCAATCAATCTTTCAACCAATACCTGGTGTGAGTTCGCAAATGGAGAGAGGCCACCAATCTCTAACAACCACTGCTATAACCCCACTGCTGTAACCCCACTGCTGTGCTATTAATCAGTAATTGTTAAGTTTGTGGACCACTCAGTCAAAGACATGATCTTCAAAGTAGGATCTCTGTCCAAAAAGTCTAATACTCTTCAGGCAATGATGGGCAAATCCATGAATGGTGGATATCTGGAGCATTTACACACCAGAGAAATGACATATCACTTGTACATGGCAGTTACTCTAGACTGGACATGTTTTTGATATCTGGAATAAATGTATAACAGGACTAATGAGTTTGATATAGAGCCACTTACTATGTACTTACTTACTAAGAATAACGATACAAAATAATTTGTAGCTTTCTTGAGTAAAAACTTTAACAAAGAATTTTAGTCTCCTTCAAATTAAAAGAAAGATGATGAGTGACTCGAAAAGAGGCCGGGTTTGGAGTACGAAGCTCACCATTTCCCACTCTCCGGTGATCACATGTGCTGTTATAGTGACATAACTCTGGGTAGCCTTTGAAGTCCACCCATCTGTGGTCATTGCTACACTATCTGCCTCTTTCAAATTTTCTATCACATGTGCTTTTGTTTTGAAGCTGCAACTCCGAGTTGAATGAAAGCCATTCACAGGCTTCTGTGAGCTCATGCATACAGAAGATGGGTGGGAGCACTTTCATCTGAGTGTGTTACACCACTCCCTGATGTTGCACAACCAGCAGTTCAAAAAGATGCAGCTTTTGAGCGTCCCTGACTGGTAACTTGCTAAATTATGGGAGAAGATTGGAGGAAAAATACCAAAAAAAATACGTGACAGTACATCGGCCTCCAGACTGCAACTCTGAAAGAGAGCATGACGTATGACGTGCTAGTGAGGGTGGAGCCCTCTGTCTGCAAAAAAAATTTTATTACATACATTACATGGCATTATAAACAGAGTGCACGTGATATTGTGATATGTCCATGATGCACATCGTCACATTTTTGCACTGCAATACATAGTAGCAAGATGCATCGTTACACCCCTACCAATTACCAGATTGGAGGAAAAATACCAAAAAACCACACACCACTACATCAGCTCCCAGCCTCAGAGAACACCTGAGTGGATACAATTTATTTTTGATGATGTTTGTGTGTGCTAAAAACTTTGTTCCTTTCACAACCTGCCACAATACAATGCAGGATGTTAGCGAATAAAAATAAATCTTAGTTTTTACAATTACTTATAACATTCCTATACTTTGAATCCAAGTAATTCAGTTCATGCAAGTCTAAATATACTCCTTGATCATCCAGCAGTGATTATAGTTTAACTGTTATAGCTAACTGTAACTGTGGCAGTAATTTATTTAAAGTGAAAGGAATTGGAAATATAGATCAGAGAGACCATGTGAATTAAATCCGGTTATATAAACTATGGCATGTTTGGTATCAATTTAACCTGTATGTCAAGGTGAGATACTCAATGTGATACTCATAGATGTTTAGGAAATAGTATTTACAGCATACAGTGTTGTATTTTGTCCCGTGTCAGATCAACTATCCTAAACCTACATGGGAGCCCTTTTGGTCCTAATTAATACACACTTTATGGTGAACCTACCCAAGTGGGGCCCCATCCTGCCATAAGCTCCATCTGATAACTTTAGTCACAATACATATCAAAATGACTCAAAGGGGTATAAAAGGGTATGTATTTCTCAATGTTTTGGGCTCTTACCATCAAGCATCCAGGCTGTTTCTTTCATCTGGCATCCTATTACCACATACTCTGTACATTTTTACTGTTTCTATCTAAACCCATATACTATTTTATCCATAGAGTACTCTGTAGTTCTTTTAAATGAAAGTATTTTACATGAGCTTTATTTTATGTATGAGCTTTATGATTTATATATCTACTAAGGTTTATGTATGATAGACACATTTCAAAGGACCACTGACAAGCTAATATAAAAGGCTAACAGGTTAAGTGTTTAAAAAATAGGCTATACAAGGCTTCAGATGTAGGGACATCATTTCATAAACTTCACATGAAGCCATTATGGGCTTAAAAAAATGTCAACGCTTAGGTATTATATTCTTAATATTACCTAAAGAGTTATTTGACTCAGCTGATAAATACACTGAAGTCCCAGAAAAACTGGTATACCAGTTAATACTTGGTAGATCCCCTACAGGAACTTAGAGGGAGCACTGCACAGTCCTCACGCTGATGTTTGTTGAGGCCCCAGCACTGAACTCTAATGTTACTTGAGGCAGTGTTGCACGCCTATCAAGTGAAATGTTCTTGCCAGCCGATGGTGGACACGTTCACCCAGATTCTTATTACAGCCACGGTGCTGTCATAAGTTCGAGGTTTTGCCGGAATTCTTTTAGTCATGGTACACTGATGAAATACTCCAATGTGAGAATCCATACTTTGCTTCTACCCCTGAAATGCTATGACCTGTCTCACAAGCTCAAAATCGTAATTTGCCATTGTCACGGCGGAAACAGCTCTAGAAGCTTCCATGTATATAGCTTTATATACACACTAGCAGATGCAACCAATGACATGCATAGGCTCCAGTACCAGCTTTCTGGCACTTTAGTGTAGTTGTTTGTGCATTATAATGCCTTTAGGCTAGGCCAGTTAAAGTTGTAACAGTTATTCAGGTTTAAATTGGAGTCAGGCAATTAATTAAATATTGGAGTCAGATATTTAATTCATAAAACACACATTTTACCTTCGGCTGCAGTCATTTCAGCCTTTGGTCACAGAAGAGCAGTGGGCTGAGATAATTATCACCCTTTTTATATATTTTTTTTAGCCCTGCACTACTGAGATTTAAAGTAACTAGAGACAAAACACTTTTTTTGCACTCCACATAGACCACAAACCATTCAATATAATAGCTAAAATCAGTTGAGAAATGTAAACATTATAGTGCTTTATATCTCTCAAACATTTCATTAAGACTCCAGGGAGCTTTCTTTCCTGAAAATAGGTATAATGGGTCTACTTTAATTCAGTTAATCTGACTAGCAGACAGCAGACTGACATGATGAAGAAATGAAAAGATATATTCTCAAACTTAAAAACAACAGATGATTGCATTCATTAATTAACCGTAATTTCACACAGAGTCTATAGAGGGGAATCCGCCTGGGTCCTAGTCAGATGCAGTAACCAATGTTATTCAGAAACACAACAAAGACCCAACTCAATGCTTTCCACAGTGACCAATCACCTTCTCTGTGTAGAATTAAAAATCTTGATCTCTATCATTCAAAAATACAAAAATGTATCAATAAACTTGTGAAGCCAGACTAGACAGGGTTTATAACCCTGATGACTGAAATGTCAGAAAGAGTCTTGAAGGGAGATACCCCGTCAATGTTTCTCAGCTTAGATATTGAGAAGGCATTTAATAGGATCAACTGGACCTTCTCAGAACAGACCTTCAGCTACATTGGCTTTAATAATATACTTGTTAAGTGTAAAATCTAAATATTTTATAAAAACACTAGACCTAAAGTTAGGGCAAATTGGCATTGCTGAGAATTTTTCTCTCTTGGATTTGATACACAGCAGGTACTTTATCACCCTCGCTGTCTGTACCTAGCATTGTATACCTGGCAGAATTTATAAGAACTAATCACCTCATTCATGGAATATTTCATGAAGGCAATAATCAACAGAAATTAGCACTTTTCTGCACATGATATATTATTATGCTTAGAAAAAAACTTTTTACCTCTGTCCCTGCCTTCTTACCTAGTCTTAAATTGTCAATATACACAAATCCATTATGCTAGCCAGGGACTGGCCTTACCAATTAGACAACCTGGTCTCTTTCAGATATCTTGTAAATGATGACAGTTAAATTATATCAATGTCAAACTACAACAGCTATATTAAAAAGGATCTGAGCGTATGGTTCGTGCATTTGTTTGGCAGGATAAAATAGGTGAGAATGAATATTCTACCAAGACTACTCTACTTATTTCAATCCCTGCCTGTCCCATATGCCTTTTACTCAACTGTGGCTTCTGTCTTATCCCTCTGCAATGAAGGTCTGATTTGTGGTGAGCTGCAGAGATGGTTATCTGCCCAACAGGTTTCTCCTATCTCTGCACATGACTCCTAGAGCTTGTCTAGACTGACGGTTGAGTTCTTTCTTACCTCCCTGACCATGGCCTTTCTTTCTTTGCCCAATTTGGCCAGACAGCCAAGTCAATGTAGGTTCAAGATTGCGCCAAGCATCTTCTTTTTTGATGATTGAGGCCAAATGATTGAGGCCACTGTGGTCATGGGAACACACACAGCCTTAGAAATTGTTGTATATCTTTGTCTTGATCTATGACTTGCCACAGTTTGATAGTGAAGATCACAGACAATTCCTTGGACTTCTTGGTTTAGTTTGTGTCCTGACAATGCAGTGTAAATTGTGAGCCCTTAGAGACTCTGGTGTGTACTGGTGTGTCCAATAGTTCTTGACACATATCAAGTATAATTTAAACAAACCAGATGCACCTAACTACAATTTGGAATCTACAGGAAAGTGTCTGAATGCTTTATTGAATAAGAAATTTCAGTTTTTGATAACTGATTAACCATTTTACAAAAATCTTTAAAAACATGCTTTCGCTTCTTCACTGTGGATTATTATTTACTATTAAATACTATAAAAGACTTCTGCACAGAAGATGTCTGCTTACTCCGAAAAAGGAATGGAAAATGTGTGCTGACCTGGTCACTCAGCTTGTTTTCCCGACCGAGATCACACAGACAACTTTGAGACCAGATGTTGTGATGTGGTCCACAGCTGCAAAGAAGGAGGGAATGGCAGTGGCATACGAGCACAAGCGCCTCAAGTACTCTGATCTGGCAGCAAAGTGCAGAGAGGAAGGCTGGACTGTGACAATCCACCACGTGGAAGTTGGCTGTAGGGGCTTTGTGGGGAAATCTACGATACAGCTTCTCTGTGCCACCGGGGTGACGGGCAGAAGCCTGAAGACCGCCACAAAGGAGCTGGCTGAGGAGGCAGATAAGGCAAGCTACTGGCTCTGGCTACGGAGGAGGGATGACGGGGAGACGTCCCCATAAAAGCCACTGCCCCCCCACCGCGAGATGTACTGGCATGGGGGCAAAACATCCATGAACGGTGGCACCAGCTGATGACCCTGCAGCTGACCTTAGTGCACTGGTGGAGGGGCGTCAGGCAAAGATGCCACGCAGATTCAACATCATCTGTATTACAACCAAAATAATAATAATAATAATAATAATAATAATAATAATAATAATAATAATAATGCCACCCAAGGAGGCCAGCCTAAATCTAGGTACGACCAGCAGGCCAGCATCGGAGGACCTGAGTGAGCACATGGGCATGTAGGGAGTCAGCAGGAGGGTAGACCGGGGCAAGTCCATGAAGGGCTTTGAAAGTGAGGTGCAGTATTTTATATTGGAGTTGCTCCAGAACCGGGGTGATGTGGTCATGTTTGCGAGTGGATGTTAGGATTCTAGCAAAAAATGGCAATTACATCCATTCGGAGTCAAATACATAGCACAGTAAAGTCTGAAGAAAACTTTGAATCCTCTGTATACAGCAAGTATGTTAACTTACGTAAGCATTGTTGTTACAGCTTTATACTGCACGTGTAACATTTTAAATAAACACTTTGGCATACTGAAATAAATACTTGGTTTGCCAACATGCTACTTAGTTTGAGTTATACTGCAACAAAAATTCACTGATATACACTGGCATTTACATATGTATATAATAAACACATTTAGGCTATATCTGACACCCCAATAAGAAGTCGCAATCTGTAAATCTACACCAAACATTTGTAAATCAGTGAAAACTCTGTAATGTCACTAGCCCTGTATTAGGTCAGATCAGCCATAACATTAAAACCACTTGCCATCTAAAACATGTTCCTTAAACCATTCCTCATCAATTTCTGCAGTGTGTCAGGGCAAATTATCCTTCTGAAAGAGGCCAATGCCGTTGGAGAATACCAATACCACGAAAGGGTGTACGGTAATGTGTAAGTAGGTCGTCAAGGTACATGTCAAAGTAACATGGACATGTTATGTAAGTTTCCCAGCAGAACATTACCCAGAGCATCACACACAGGAAACACCCCACATGACCTGCTGTTTACACTTTACACTTGCCCATTTTTCCTCCTTCCAACACATCAACTTTGAGAACTGACTGTCCTCTTCTACCCTAATATATCCCACCCATTAACTGGTGCCTCAGTAATGAGATAATCAATGTTACTCACTGATGTATGTCCGACTGGTATATAACATGCGTATAAACTTTTCTTTTATTTATAGAAAGTTTAAAGTTTAAAAGAAGGTTACGTGAAGCCATTTATCATCACATAATTGTATGTGCCCTATTAAAGTAATAATCCTAATTCATCACCCAAATGGTCCTGATCAAAGTTTACATACCTTTGAATGTTTGGCCTGATAATAAGCACACACTTTGACACACAGATTTAAATGGCTATAATGGGTAAGTTCCCACACCTGAGACACGTTTGACTATAATTAGTGTCCATGTAGAGTCTTAGCTCTTCAGAGACCCCTGCACATCCATCCAGGGCTGCACGGATTTTCCCGATACTAAGTCATTTGGAAAGCAAAATATTCTCAAGGACTTGCAAGAAAACTTGAACTTTACAAATTAGAAAAAGAACATAAAAAGTTATCCAAAGATTTGAAAATCATTAGTCATTAGTGTTCTTCTCGGATAAAGAAGTGGAAAATGAGGAGTTCTGTTGGTACCAAGGCACAGTCAGGTAGACCAATAACGATTTCAGCCACAACTTCTAATCTGAAATACAAGCTTCTCTGTAAAAAAAAAAAAGTGGCATGGCTGTTTCAACATGCACAAACTTTAACAAAAATTGGTTGTGCATTCTAGTTGCCAGAAAAAAAGCTTTTTTTTTGCACCACAAAACAGCCCAATTACAATATGCCAAACAGCACCTAGACAAGCCTCAAAACTTCTGGAACAAAGTCATTTAGAGTGATGAGTGACTAATGATTACAAACATAAATGCTATGTCTGGAGGGGAGTCAACAAGACCAATGATGAAAAGGACACCTGTGAAACATCTGATGTTTTGGTTGGGGGGGGGTGTGTGCGGGTTTAAGCAGCACAGTGAATGTAGTCCCAATTAATGGCAAGACAAATGCAGCATGTTGTCAGAAAATATTGAAGGACTACTTGCATTTACCAGCCCAGAATCCATGCATGGGACAAATGTACTTTCTAACGTGACGATAGTCCAAGTCATATTTGACCCTTCAGTGGCTATAAACCTCAATTTCATTGTGCCAATTCAGGGAGATCTAGAAAGTGCAGTTCCTGGAAGACAGCCCAAGAATTTAAGGGACCTGGAGGCTTTTTGCCAAGAAGAACATAAGCAAGATGACATGACAATTATACATATAATTCTTACACTCTTATTTAAAAATATAAGTCCTGATGTATTTACAGAAAATACATTAAAAGAACACGTTTTTATTTGAATTATACTTTTAATAGTTTTACTTGAATTAACTTTGAAGTGCCATTTAGTCTCTTACCATTATTGCTTGATTTTTCCTGTATTTTTTTTTAAATGTTACATGTCAAGCTATGGGCTATACTGTATAAACTATAATTTATCAGCTTGTTACATTTACTAATAACATCAGATAAATAAGTATCCTTGATAAAGAATCTAAACAAGGATGTCACACTGGCACGAACAGAAAGGAAGTTAAATAACTTCTAAATTCAACCAGAATAAAAGGTTGGGGGTTGGAGGTTCAAGCCCCAACACCACCAAGCTGCCACTGTTGGGCCCCTGAGCAAGGCCCTTAACTCTCAACTGCTCAGTTGTATAAATGAGATAAATGTAAGTCACTCTGCCAAATGCCATAAATGTAAATGTAAACCATAATTTGACTGTCAGTTGGTAGAAAAAAACGTATCCCAATGTCCTGTGTCCTGCCCACTATGTCGGTGCCTAGCCGGTAGCATAGGGCGCAAGGCAGGAACAACCCTAGACAGGACGTCAATCCAATGTAGGGCACACACACACACACACACACACACACACACTAGGGCCACTTTAGAGACACCAATCAAACTAACTTGCATGTCTTTGGACTGTAGGAGGAAAACCGGAGAACCCGGAGTAAACCCACGCGGACACGGGGAGGACATGCAGACTCCACACAGAAAGGACCCAGACCGCCAGGGGATCGAACCCGGGACCTTCTTGCTGTGAGGCGACAGTGCTACCCACCGAGCCACTGTGTCGCCCTTAAACTCTACACTCATTAGAAAAACCTTATAGGCTTTAACAGATTACAGACTTGGTTAAAAGAAAAGGTGGAAACGTTGTCCTGCTTGAAAATTTATATAAATATTGGTTTGCTTGAGCACATTTATGAGAAAGAAAGGTTTAATCAGAGGCAGGTTTGCATAACTGCTGAATTTCAGTGTAAGAGCCACAAAATGACCAAACTATACCTTTTATGCCTCATTATGAAAGTTAAATGAGGTTAGGCGCTGCTTGAATGAATGAAACGATCCTTAGAGTATTTAAAGAAAAGAGAACCGATTTAATAGTTTTCTGGATCAGGTGAAGCAATCTATTTCACTTCCATTTTAACTAGATGCATGTTACTTGCCTGTGCATCCGATGAAGCGTTCACAGTGATAGGAGTTTGGTGACACTGGTATACACACCCCACATCTGCAGCGCCTAATACAGTTGCTTTGGCTAAGAAATTCAGAGCAGTGAATACCTATGAAGCAAAAAGTACAGGTATCAGTATTCTCGTTTGTATAATTGAAAATATATTACATGTCTATGAAAGTTAACGTCTCAGTTAAATGTTTTGATGAGAAAAGTTCCATTTCTGGATTTATGATAAGACGAGGCGTCATCAAAAACCCAATTAAATATCACATCCTTTTAAAGGGTATATTATTTAAAGGCTTCTCTGTCATGTAATAAGGTCGTAATCATTTCTAATCTGTATTTAGTTTACAGATGCAACTGACAAACCTGTATCAGAAAATCATTTCGCGGTATAACGTATAGCCAACGACGACAACACTGAAATAACTCTACTGAATGCGTAGACTGTTCCTACCAATTTTTAATCATTTAGTGCATTAAATAATTCAGAGCGGAGATCGATATACAGCTGTAGTCAAGCCACTTGCAACGATACTACGCTTTATCTGTCTTAATGTTTAAATATACTGAAATGCCCTTTTAAGTGCTCACTGAGAGCCCTAGGTTTAAACAGAGTTTGGGGACAGATTTTATTGATAGCTGCACACGGAGAGAAAACATGTCGGTCTGAATGCTAGGGGGAGGAAAACAAAGTAACAAGTAATTAGGCATGCTTTCAGGTACAAAATGCAATTTCAGAGAGTGAAAAGAGAGAGAAAGAGAGTGTGTGTGCCAGGCAGTGCAAGATGAGAGAGAGAGAGGGAGGGGGGGTTCTTTTTCTTTCTTTTTTTCAAATAAATAGCCCATGGGTGAGCCATATTATCAAGAAATAATTGCACTGAGCTAAACAGAACCACTAATTTTCACAGATAAATAATTAATAAGATTTGCAAAGAAACAAGAAAACATTCGAGATGTCACATAGAACTCACAAAGCCTTCACTTCACCATACGACAGATGAATTTAATTCAGTGTAAGGCTCCTTAAACAACTGTTTTGAGAAATGTGCTTATGCTTTGAACAGAACGGTTTTATACTACACTGTATATTCTTGTAAGAAATTTCAATTACCGTACACCTGTCATTTTCAAGGTTTTAATCAATGGATAATGGAAACCTAGGACACATTCAGCCAATGATTATTTCAGCTGTAAGAAACTTGTATCGCATCAAGATACAAGCATATATCATATCAAATACAACCCCAATTCCAAATCAGTTGGGATGTTGTGTAAAATGTAAATAAAACACAATGGAACACAATGGAAAGATTTGCTAATCTCATAAACCCATATTTTATTCACAATAGAACACATGATCAGCTGTTGAAAGTGAATTCAAAATATTAGCTCATTTTGAACTAGATGGCAGCAACGCATCTCAAAAAAGTTGGGACAGGGCGACAAAAGGCTGGAAGAGTAAGGGGTACTACTAAAAAAAACAGCTGACATTTGAGAGGCAGAGTCTCTCAGAAGCAAAGATGTTCCGGGGTTCATCAATCTGCACAAAACTGTGTATGAAAAGTATGGAAGAATTTCAGAAAAATGTTCAACATAAAAGTGTGAAGACTTTAAATATCCTGTGTTCTGTTAAATAGGGAATAAAAATAAGGGTTTATGAGATTTGCAAATCATTCCATTCGGTTCTTATTTACATTTTAACGTCCCAACAGTTTTGGAATTGGGGTTGTATGAATGTTGTGCATTGTTAAAACCCTA
>JAOVVG010000034.1:6762163-6772854 GCA_028566375.1 Leptodoras nelsoni | reverse complement strand
CACCAGGCTGGTCCAATTTAGCCATGAAACCTCCCACACTAAAATGACGGGTGTTTCAGTTTCATTGTCTAACCCCTGTACATACTGTACATAAATAATATCATAAATAAGGATGCAAGCTTTATCCTTGATAATGGTAGCGACCGTCGAACGACTAAGTCCGAACCCCTGGCCAATGTTTGTCTGTTTCCCCCTTATCGTATCGCTTAACGATATCTAATTTCAGAAGAGTCTGCCTTATGCTTGGGAGCCATAATGAACGGCAAAAAGTTAACAAAATCAACACACGCGTGACAGACACCGACGAAGCAACAAGCCACAATGGCGTACGTACAATGTTTACAAGCCCCTGGGTTGACGCACCGCCGCCTCAGCAAATGTTTTGGCATCTTCTGCCCCAAACTATGTGCTTACACACACACACTAATGGTACTGATGCTTATGTCACTGCGTCGCTGCAATCACACTCGCATTTTCTTCAGGAAATGCACCTCTCTAGTTTCCTTTCTTACTTTCTAGAAGAAAGCATGGTAACAAGAATAATGAATGACTCATTTTTTATATCAGTAATAAAGCACTGGTTCAAACATGACAATATCTGAACTGATGTTAACAAATATTCTTCCTGGGTGGCACAGTGGGTAGTTCTGTCACCTCACAGCAAGAAGCGTTTAAGCCCCTGCCCAGGTGGCTCAGACGACCTTGCTCATAGTAATGCTGTTATGCTACACATTTTGTAGCACTGACATCTGTTTTGCCATTGGGTAATGTACTTTTGTTTCAGCACTTTCAATACAAATTTTAAGCAGGGCAATTCTCTGGGTACAAGAATGATACAATTTGTACTGCATGGCATTTTGACCAAAAAGCATTTACAATTCTAATAGTCTAATAGCCATTCTAATAATCATTTATAATAGAAATTATTAAAGAAGGGGTTTCTCACAATGCTCTCCACAAAGGGAGTTAGTAGTCTGGTTTTCTCTTTTCACGCAAGAGAGTTTTCTCTCTTCACATGCATCAGCATTGGGCCCGGTGACTGGCTGAACCAGCTTCTGCCAGTGTGTTTTCCAATGTCCCAGGTAATCATACAGTCCAAAGAAATAGCAGCTGATAATAGCAAGCATTGCACAGATACGACTCCCACAGGTCTCTGTAGCATGGAGCTGGACGTGTGCCAAATAAATTATTGCAGAGCTCAGGCTGCAGCCTGCACTGTCTCCATGGTACTGTATCTAAGGCTGCCAGTACACTGTATTTATTATTAGCTCTGTCTCTCTTGTTCATGTCTCCTTCTTTCTCTTTCCTTCCCTCCCTTCCTGTTTTTCCTTTACCATTGCAATATGTAAGGCCAGTGTTTGTGTATATATGAGAGAGATCCCAAGTCCCAAGTCTACATAGAAGTATTTTTGTTTTTTTTCCAATTCTTTTTCCTATTCTCACCTGTGGTGTCTTTCATTGTGGATGATGCAACGTAGTTGAGGTTAAGAAGCTCTGCTGACACCGTCTTCTTCTTAAAGGAATTTATTAATACAAATATCAAATTATAACAGAATTCAGACAGGTATCGTTGACGAGCTTTGCGCACAGCCCGGAGAGTATCTTCAAGGCCAGATTGTACTCTAAAGAGAAAAGGAGGAGGCCTATGTTCTTATAGACTGGGGAGAGACCCCTACAATGTATGGATTCCTTTGTCTTAAATCAAAAACATATGTGACTTCATGCCGATTAGTCCTAGCCATCATAGGAAGGCTGCTTATATCAACTGCAAAAGAAAATTCAGGTGAAGAGAGGAGGGGGAGAAAAAGAAATACAGATGTTAGGTATGCTATTCCACCAATGTTTAGAAAAAAATTTACATTTTGTGCAGAGTGGTAGCAGGGCCTCCGGCAAGACAGCATAACTAAAAGGGAGAGCCAGAAGGTAACACAGACCTGAGGAAGCCCTGGGACATAATGCGACCAGCCACTCCACCGTCCACAAACCTGAGTGAACGTGTGAAAGTAGGGGGTTACAGCATCCAAACATCACAGTTTACCAGAACACTCTATGCCTACAAACTCTCCAGGTCTGCGCCTTTACCTAATAGAAAAGCTAGTAACAAAAAGCTTAGCTCAGCCTAGACTTAAACACTGAGACTGTGTCTGAGTCCCAAGCACTAATTGGAAGGCTGTTCCATAATTGTGGGGCTTTGTAAGAGAAAGCTCTGCCCCCTGCTGTAGTCTTCAATATTCGAGGTACCAACAGAGAGCCTGCACCTTTTGATCAAAGTAGGAATGGAGGATCATAACAGACTAAAATTCGTTCAGATATTGTTGTGTGAGACCATTTAGTGCCTTATAGGTTAATAGTAGTATTTTATAATCAGTGTGAAATTTGACTGGAAACCAATGCAGTGTGGATAAGATGGGGGTGATGTGATCGTATCTTCTGGTTCCAGTAAGGACTCTGGCTGCTGCATTCTGAACTAACTGGAGTTTGTTTATACACATACTGGAACATCCAGACAGCACAGCATTACAATAATCCAGCCTAGACCTAACAAAAGCATGAACTAATATTTCAGCATCATGCTGCAATATAATATTTCTTATTTTATTAATATTTCTAAGATGAAAGAAGTCTATCCTAGTAATATTATCTACATGAGCTTCAAATGAAAGGCAATTACACCAACATCGTTTACAGCTGCACATGATAAAATTAAAAGGCTGTCCAGAGTTACGATGTAATCAGAAGGCTTATTTCTGGCTGCCTGTGGTCCCAGTACAAGTACTTCTGTCTTATCAGACTTCCGTAGAAGAAAGTTCTAGTGTCTAGAAGCATCCAGTGTCTAATGTCCTTTACACATTCCTCAACTTTATTAAGCTGGTGTCTCTCATCTGGCATTGCGGAAACAAATGGCTGTGTGTCATCAGCATAACAGTGGAAGCTCATACCATGTTTATGAATGATTGTACCCAGAGGTAGCATATATAAATAAAAGAGCAATGGGCCTAAAACAGAACCTTGTGGTACACCAAACTTGACCTTAGTATAAGAGCTTAGAGAACTCACCATTAACATCTACAAATTAATAATGTTCAGTCAAATACGACCAGAACCATGAGAGGGCTGTTCCCTTAACTCCAACAACATTTATGAAGGAGAATAGTATGACCGCTACACAAGTTCAAGTTAAACAAGTAAAGACACACAACCCTGATCAGAGGCCAAGCAGTCATTGTCAAAGTCATTGTCTCTGGTTTAAATCCTGACTGATTGTTTATTGATGGGCTCTGGGTGATATTTTGGTAGGCTGGCCACTCCTGGAAAGGTTCACCACGGTTCAAACTTTTCTTCATTTGTGGATAACGGCTCTCACTGTGGTTCACTGAGTCCCAGGGCCTCAGCACTGGCTTTGTAACACTTTCCAGACTGGTAGATTTCAGTTATTTTGGTTCACATCAGTATTTTATCTCTTTTGAATGTGGCATCATGTGGTGCTTTTTGAGACCTTCTATTCTGCTTTACATTGCCAGACTAGTTATATTTAAGTGATGTTTAGATTCAACAGGTCTGGCACTAGTCATGCCTGTGTGTGGCTAGTTAAATTAAACCCAACAGTCAATAGTATTTAGTTATCTGTTTGATTTGGTAGCTAAGGGGGCAATTACCTTATCACATGAGTAATATATGTTTTGAATAAATCTTCAGGAAGTACTGTGTGTACTGTACTGGAAGTACTGTGTGTTTGGTTTTGTATACTGTGCATATATATATGTATATATATGTATGCAAATTTTCAGTACATGTTAGGGACTGCAGAGATGAGCAAGCACCACGGCTCTTGGTGTGAGAATAAGTCATTCTGATGTTCCAACTCAAGAGGATAGTGATGCTTTGTTGATTGTTCCTTGTTCCTATGGCAACTTATATTCTGCCTTTCTGGCTCGTGATGCAACAGCCTGCTATTAACATTTTTATATTAGTGAAGTTTAGATTAGTGATGTTCAAAGCATCTAATTTGCATTAGAACCCTATTTTTCAATGCCAGCTGTATATTATGGAGAAGGCTTATCAAGAATTATTAATTATGAATGAATTAAGACCATTTTCATGTACACACAAATGTAATCTTCTCTATTGACCTAATAAAAAAGTATTTTGTGCAGCATCTAACTGTTGTATTAATCATAGATTTGCAGGCCTCAAAAACCTATTGCCACTGGTACAATTCTCACACCCACATCCTCAGCATCAGCTGTTCAGACTTTAACCACACAGCACAGTTCCTCTGTTGCCATAGATACAGATATGGTAGGCTTAAGATCCTCAGCAATATGCACTCAGTTTTCAGGAAGGGTTCAGCAACCAGTTGCACCAGTTCAACACAAGTTCAGTAGTAGGTCTGGGTGTAAAGTCAGTCCTAAACCATAGGTTGAGCAGAGTTCAGTTACATCTATAACAATGTAGAATTTCACTTTCACCACAGGCACTGAATATACTAAGTGTTCATTAATCAAAATATGCACATAGTGGCATATTTTACAGAATGACAGATTAAAGTATAACATTACACTAACTGGTTTGGGCTTAGTTCCAGTGAAGAGAAATATTAAAGCTACAGTGTACAAAGCCATTCTAGACAGTTGTGTGTTTCCAACTATGTGGCAGTGGTTTAGGGAAGAAGCACACATGGGTGTGATGGTCAAGTCCACATACTTTTGGCCATATAGTATACTTTGCCAATTGGAATCTCAATTTGACCCATGACATTTTTCGCCATCTCTTCAATTCATAATTTATGGTGGTCTAAACAAACTGAACAAAGAAATGTAAACATGCACTTTTACACTGCATGGCGTATGATATCTCTTTAAATGATCACATATTCCCATAACCCATATATAATAATAATAGTTTTGACCTCATGAGGACATTTGACTGATTCCACAAGGGAAATATTTTCTTTTTACAAAAACGGGAGCGTTTATTTCTTTTAAAAACTGTCAGGCTAGGGTCTAGAATGGAATTTTAAAATGATTTATTTAACTACAGTAACAGATTAGTCAATTGAAATATATATCCCTCAAATCTATAATGTTATCCAGGTGTGGGTGTGTGTTTGTATGCATGCACCAAAGCCAGACAGTATTTAACACCATGTTAGCTGGACTTCACTGCTAGCCACATTAACATTATCAGCTTTGTTTCTTTAAACAAACAACTCCACTACATATATCTAGTTATCCACTACATATATTGCCAAGTTTTTATATTTATGGCATGTGGCAGATGCCCTTATGCAGAGTGACTTACATTTATCTCATTTATAGAACCAAACAGTCTAGAGTTAAGGGCCTTTATCATGGTAGTACGTGGATTTGAACTAATGACCGTCTGAGCAGTAAGCCTCCACTGCCTTTTATTGCTGGAATTAGTATGTATAAGCACTGTGGAAGCCTAAGCCCAGCCTAATTCTGCTCTTGGTTCTGGAATATACAGTGCTATATATACAGTTCCCCCTAAATATATTGGAACTTCAAGGCCAATTCAACTGTTTTTGCTATATACTAGCATCAGTTGGGCTAAGGTCCAGTGACTGACTGGTTTAAAGTCTAAATCTTTCCACTTTACTCCTTATTAAGCTCTTTGTTGGAAGTGTGCTTTAGGTTGCATGATGTTGCCAGTTGGCAGTCTTGCTGCACGATAAAGTTCCTCCCAATTAGTTTGGATTTTTCTGTATAATAGCATAGTTGGCAAACAGAATATTTCTGTAGACTTCTAAATTCAGTCTGCTGCGAACATCATGCGTTCCATCCGCAATAAAGATTAGTGAACAAACTCCAGAAGCAGCCACTCAAGCCTAAGTTGTGATCTCCACTGTGTTAAAGAGACTGGCCTATTTCTGCCTCGGAGTCTTCTTCAAACAGTGGATTGTGATACAGTCTGCCCTGCCAAAATGGCTTGCTTTTCTCCCATGGTCAGCTCTCTGGTCTTCATGTTGGTTTATTTTTTGTTAACAACAAATGCACTGTTCACAGCTGAAACCCAGGTCTCAAATCAAGAGGAAACATTCACAGCTATTAATTGTTTAAACAATCAATCTAACACGGCACACCTGGGCAACAAGAAACACCTGTCAGTCACATGTTCCAATATTTGTGATTACTCGACAAAGGAGTCAGTTATTTAATGCATCTAGATGTAAACATCAGGAAGTGAAAGCTGAAATTCTGATCTCTCATCTCATAATGCTGAGGGAACTGCTGATTCAAATGTCTTCAGTGTTTGAGTATTAGCCTTGCTGTTCTGATACTTTCAGTAGGGACTGTGTACTGTAGGAAGTAAGCAAGTGTGTGTTAGTGCACAGAATACATTCCCGTAGCATTATTTAAATCTCTGTGTACAGCGTTTAAAAGCGTTTGCATTGGTTAAAAGATGTGATGCACTTTTTGCGCCTCGAGAAGATTAAGGGGTTCTACAAAAAGGTTTTATAGGTGCTGGTCACCTTTTATTAAATTTTTTGAGTCACTCTCACTGTTTCCGGTAGAGGGTTTGTTCAACCATACCTATTAATGTTTTCCCTTTGCTTTTATTTATTATTATTTTTATTTATTTATTTATTTTTTTATTATTATTTTATTTATGTATTTATTTATTATAATTTTTTTTTAATTGTGTGTTTGTTGTGGGTGGGGGTGGGTCCAGGGTTTCTCTTTTCTTTGTATGTAGGTATGTATGTTGTATAACGTTCAAAAGCAATAAAGAAGCTTAAAAAAAAAGCGTTTACAACCGAGTAAAGTTAGAGTCACACATACACGGTGGAGGCTTCAATGGAGACATTTCTCATTCACTTTGAGTGTGGTGATGCAATGCATTGCCGAACTGAATTGTTGCTTCATTTTTTGCTGTGAAAGTTGAGCATAACAAGAGGCAGCACAGGCACCAGGCAGTCAAATAATGTTTATGGAAATATTCCAGTCCAGGAGCGAACCAAATCATGTTTATGCATGGATCCTGAGAGAGCTCACAAAAAAAATGAACCAAGGTGGTAGACAAACTCCACAGATAGGCGGTTTTTAAATAAATTATTTTTTTTTATTAGATTTTTACTAACAAGTAGACACTGCACCATCTAATAATTAGGTTATTGTAATCAAACATGTCTGAGGTGATTTGTGCAGCATTAATGTATTAGCATCCTGACTAAACACAAAGTAGACAGCTTGCAAGCAAAGTTACACAGAACCAATTATAGCAGCGTGATTAGTAGCTGACAAATGGTATCACAAATATCCCCTAACGCAACACCTGCTTGTGAATTCAACCGAAGTTATTGAGGATCGACTGTTTAGAAGTTGCTGTTTAGAAGAAAACCATTGTTTTCAATCATTTTGATGGGTATTAGCCAATGTGCAAGGTTGACATGCAAGTTGGAACAGTATTAAGCTTGGTTCAGAAAACAACTTGTCTGAATGTTTTAGAATGTAAAAACAGATCAGGAAGACATTTTAATTGTTAATGATCAAATATTGTTGTACTCCTACTGTAATGCTCACTGTCGATTTCTTTGTCTATATACAGAATCATAGAAAGGAAAAATTGGGCCTAAATCACACACTATTTCTTTTCTTAGATGGATGAATGGCCACTGAAATTACAGTTCAGTGCTGGTTAGAGCTTTGTTGTAAGATTACCCAAAAATGCATGTCCGCATGTGTTTGGCCATCTGTAATTACCAAAAGGCCATATGGTGGAGACACCAGGGTGTTGAGGTGCTACAAGCCATGGTATCTAGTCTGCATTCATGAAGACTTTGATGTGAAGCATAGCACTAAAACAACTTGAGCATGCCTGTTTATAGGGCTGGTCAGTATATAAAATTGTAAAAAGTATATCGATTTATTTTTAAATGAGATATATGATGAGGAAATACCATTTATATCAATATAGTTGCATTACAAAACCCATTTCTTCCATAAAGTCGTACCCGTGTTCACATCCTCTCCCCCTGGGTCTGTGCATAAACCTGGCATGCTTTTCTGTAGACACTGCTGAAGAAGCCCTGAGGTGCATTCAAATTCAGCAAGGTGAAGAGGTTTTCTTTGAACTTTCTTTGAATGCAGTTTATTTTATTTTGTTCATTAAAATTATTTATGCCCGCTTATTTCAGGTATTATGTAATTTATTAATGCACATTATATTATACAGGTGATCTGAAATTAAAAATGATGTTATACACATGCTTTTGCCCTGACTGCATTGCCTCAACAAAGCTGCTGAGGTATCTGAAAAAGCTTTGGCTATCTTGAACTCTATTAGCTAGACCTTTAGAGACACCAGCAGCTTTAATTAGGTGTATACCAGGAGTCAGGGTGGCGAACATAGCAGGTAATCTTAGGGTCTTAGGTAAGCATAGGTTATCCAAGATCCAAGTGTTCGATATAGACATAAATGTAAATATAGGAGCTAAGGATATAAGTTTTTGTCAGTCAGAAATTATTGTGAATTATCTAAGGTAATGTACGATACAGTAGTATGCAGTAGTCCCATCCCATTGCTGCGTGGAGATGTAGCCGACAGCAGGTGATGGTCACTGAACTGCTAGACGTCCAGGTGGTGCCCCGAGAACAGTGTGGACTTTCTAGATAATTGGATCAATTTTGAGGGCAAGGCTAGCATCACTGAGACAGTATCAAACTAAATTGGTAATATTTCAAACAGCTTGGAAGGAGAGCCTCTTGAGCTGTAGAAAAGCTCTCAGATCAACATATATCAATAAAAAAACTTCCCTTAATCTCCAAGATCCTAGAAAAGGTTGTGACTCAGCACTTATGCTCACTAATTCATGAAATCATTCAGTCAGGATTTAAGCCTCATCATAGCACAGAGACAGCGCTGGTTGAAGTGGTAAATGACTGACTGTTGGCTAGGACTAATGGCCATGAACAATTCAACAAGTCAATTCTCCATCAGTGAACAGTTTAGAACTTCAACAAAGTAGATTTCTGGTTAAAATTTTTATGAAGTTAAAATGATTTTAATGAGAATGGGTTCCCTTTTTAGGCTGGTTCCTCCCAAGGTTTCTACGTCTTAACATCTCAGGGAGTTTTTCCTAACCACCATTTCTCCTGGCTTGCTCATTAGGGCTAAAATTTAAATACAGTGCCAAATTTCTTCTATTTTTGCTCATTTGTCACATTTAAATGTTTCATATCATCAAACTCATTTTAATATAAGATAAAGACAACACAAAATGCACCTTTTAAATGATCATTCCATTTACTGAAGGTAAAGATTTATTCAAAACCTATTGCCCCCTTAGCTAAAAAAAATTAACCGGTTAACTAAATTCAATTGACTGTTGGGTTTCATTTCACTAGCCACAGCCAGGCATGATTAGTGCCAGACCTGTTGAATCTAAACAGTGAACCACTGTGAGAGCCGTAATTCACAAATGGGGAAAAGTTTGAACAGTGGTGAACATTTCCAGGAGTGGCCATCCTACCAAAATATCACCCAGAGCCCATCAATAACTCATCCAGGAGGTCACAAAAAAACCCAGATGAACTTCTAAAGACCTGCAGGCCTCATTTACCTCAGTTACAGTCAATGTACACAATTCCAAAATAAGAAAGACAAGGGGTAAAAATGGCTTCCATGGGAGCACTGCTGACCAAAAAGCACACAAAGGCTCATCTCACATTTGCCAAAAACCTCTTGATGACCAACAAGACTTTTGGTATAATATTCTGTGGACTGTTGAGTCAAGGATGGAACTTTTAGGAAGACATGGCTCCTGGTAGATCTGGTGTAAAGCTAACACTGCATTCCACCATAAGAACACCATGGCTACAGCCAAACATGGTGGTGGAAATGTGATGTTCTGGGGCTGCTTTGCTTCTGATGGAACCATGAATTCTCCTGGTGGCTTGGTGGGTAGCACTGTTGCCTCACAGCAAGAAGATCCTGGGTTCAGTCCCCGGGTGGAGTGGTCTGGGTCCATTCTGTATGGAGTCTGCATATCCTCACCATGTCTGCGTGGGTTTACTCCGACATGCATGTTAGGTTGATTGGTGTCTCTAAAGTGCACCTAGTGTGTGCGTGTGTGCATGAGTGTGTGTGCCCTACGATGGATTGGTGCCCTGTCTAAGGTTGTTCCTGCCTTGCACCCTAAGATGCAGGCTAGGCACTGGCTCTCCCATGTCCCTGAATAAGAATAAGCGGTTAAGATAATGGATGAATTCTACTCTCTGAATCCTAGAGGAGAATGTCTACCTGTCAGTTTGTGACCTAAAGCCCAAGCACAGCAGGACAATGATCTGAAGAACACAAGCAAGTCCACCTCTGAATGGTTCAAAAGAAACAAAATGAAGGTTTTGGAGTGTCCAAGTCAAAGTTCTGACTCCAATCCCATTGAGATGCGGAAATTTCAGTGTAGCTGAAATAAAACAATTCTGCAGAGAAGAGTGGGCCAAAATTCATCCACAGCAATGCAAAAGACTCATCACAAGTTATCACAAACATTTGATTGCAGAGGGTGGCACAACCAGATATTAGGTTTTGGGGGCAATTACTTTTTCACATGGGTGATATAGTTTGTGAATCAGTCTTTATCTTCAGTAAATAGAATGATCATTTTAAAGCTGCGTTTTGTGTTTACTCATGTTGTCTTTATCTTATATTAAAATGAGTTGGATGATCTG
>JAOVVG010000034.1:6597735-6609764 GCA_028566375.1 Leptodoras nelsoni | reverse complement strand
CCATGGGCATTAACACACCCCCATACCATCAGAGATGCTGGCTTTTGAACTTTGTGCTGATAACAATCCGGACAGTCTTTTCCTCCTTGGCCCGGAGGATACGACGTCCATGATTTCCAAAAACATTTTGAAATGTGGACTTGTCAGACCACAGGACACTTTTCGAGCAGCTTTTGCGCTTGGGCCCAAAGAAGCCGGCCACATTTCTGGGTGTTGTTGATATTTGGCTTTCGCTTTGCATGGTAGAGTTTTAACTTGCACTTGTAGATGAAGCGACAAACTGTGTTCACTGACAATGCTTTTCTGAAGTGTTATTGAGCCCATGTGGTAATATCCGTTATGGAATGATGATGGTTTTTAATGCAGTGCTGTCTGAGTGATTGAAGGTCATGGGCATTCAATGTTGGTTTCCGGCCTTGCCTCTTAGTTGCAGAGATTTCTTCAGATTCTCTGCATCTTTTGATGATATTATGGACTGTAGATGATGAAATCCCTACATTCCTTGCATTTGCATGTTGGGAAACATAGTTTTTAAACTGTTGGACTATTTGCTCACGCAGTTGTTCACAAAGTGCTGAACCTCGCCCCATCCTTGCTTGTGAACGACTGAGCCTTTCAGGGATGCTCCCTTTATACCCAATCACGACACTCATCTATTTCCAATTAACCTGTTCCAACAAGATAACCTGTGTTAACCTGGCCCAACAAGAACGAGGGGTGATGTCCTCAGGATCGAGAAATTCTGGCCATGCTATTGTTAAACCTTTTGTGCAGACGGTGGATGAAAATAAATGGTTGCATGACTTCTGTTCTTTTGCAGAAACATGGAGATAAACTGTGACTAGCGTCCTATTTTTCATGCAAATTGGACCCGGTGGCAGCAGGCCTCCCACTCTTCCTGCATGCCATAGCTGCAGCTGAAAAGGCTGTAGCAGCCTCTCAAGATGTTAGTAGGTTTTGGTGATCTTACATTCCTGGTCCCACATGCTGTTTCCATGCTTCTGTTGGAACAGAAAACCTCACATCTCTCAACAGATCACTGGCTGAGATACAATATTGTCTTGTTAGACATGCCAAACATCACTGTTAAATGTTGCACAATTCTAAATCCTGCTATTCTTCTTCCCACAGAGATTGACAGGGAACCACATGATTGTGTCGCCCCGACTAACCAGCTTTGTTCCCCTCGGGTAGATCTTAAGGATTTTTAAAAAAAACTATCCTGACTTATCCCTAGGACTGACTGGGTACCATGACTTAGACATGACCAAGACTATGATGACGTAGAGCCAGACAATCCTAACCCACTGACTTACATTTCTAGAATACTATACATTTATGGACACATTATTTTCACTGGATGCCTTTTTAGCTTGCTGAATACCTCAGAGTGCTCTACACTTAGTTATTACAACAGTCATTATAACTCTTAGTTATTATTACAACAAGGCCAGTGATGTGACATGTTGAATCCTCAGGAATTCTTGTTACTGATGTTTACATGATGATGTATTTCATTTTCAACTTTCATTCAACTTTCAACTTTATTTATTTCTAAAGCGCTTTTAATAATGGACATTGTCTCAAAGCAGCTTTACAAAGACAAGAAATTAGGACATAGTTTATAGCTTTTGTCCCTAACTGTTATCCATAATGAGCCAGTGGCCATGGTGGCAAGGAAAAACTTCCTCAGATGATAAGAGGAAGAAACCTTGAGAGGAACCAGACTCAAAAGGGATCCCATCCTCATTTGGGTGACACTGGATAGTGCAGTAACAGACAGGTAATCCCTTCTATAACTGAGTGCTATATGGTAAGGAAAACTACGATTTTAACCAGTAGACTGACACTGTAATCAACACTGTTGAAGATATAAACTGCTCACTGATAGAGATTTGACTGATTAAGTGCAAAACTGTTCAGGGCAGTTAGTCCTAGCCATCATCATAGGAATGCTGCTTATATCAACTGCAAAGCGAAGTTCATGGTTTCTAAGAGTATCTTTAAACTGTCCCTCATGGTGATCTTCAGTTTGTCCATGTGGGGCCATCCTCAGATGGAGTATCTTGTATCCTGTATCTGATGCCAATTGATGCCTCAGGCATTGCATATGTATCTCAACAGTAAGAGGGGTGAGGTGGGGTGCAGGAGGGAAAGATAGAGGTGGGGGAGAAAAAGAAATACAGATGATTAGACATGCTTTCCACCAATCTTTAGAAAAATGTACATTTTGTGCAGTGTGTAAGCAGGGACTCTGGCAAGTCTAGCTAAGACAGCATAACTAAAAAGAAGAGCCAGAAGGTAACGCAGACATGAGGGAGCCCTGGGACATACAGCACCAGCCACTCCACTGTCCACAAACCTGAGTAATGCTCCTTAATGAAATACAATCACGTGCTTTGAATTTTGTTTTGGCATGCCCATAGCGCACACACAAAGGAATACAATGTGGTTGAGCTGACTGCATTTTAAGGTGGTTTTTGTTCAGTTCTGACCCAAATTCCACATTTCATTTTTCAAAAGCAAATCCACACACATTGTTTGTCTGTTAAGAGATTGAACAGCATTAAATCAATGTAATGTTGTTTTTTTTTACTTTTTATTTTGGCACGTTTTACGCGTGCCAGTTTTTAAACACAATCTCGTGCACTGCATTTCAGTGAAGCGTTTATGTTTGAAGTACCTCATGGTAGTAAGCAATACAGTTATATACAGCCTTGATTATATTTCTAGGTGTATTGTGTTCCATTGTGATATAAATTCAGCATATCATTTTGAAAATGTGCAACGTTTTTCAGTGAAGAGGACAAACGAGGTGAAATGCATTGAACCAAGCTCAGAGTGATGGCAGAGAAGAACACTCACAGCTGTAAATTACGAAATACTATTGCTGTGCTATGAAATGAAGTTATATGGTTTGTTAGGTGAAAATGTAATTATTTAGACTTTAAATATGTGGTTAATGTATCCATACAACAACAACAGTATTTCGAAGTTTTTTCCTCTGCCATCTAAGCCATCACATTGATCTTGGTGCAAAATGCATTCTGGGATATCTGATTTGTCCCAAGTCCACACAAGTCACCTCCTGTAGCATCCTTAATAACATAGATGGAGCAACAACACATCCGGGCATTTAAACTCTACATGTATAGACGCAGTCTTTTGAACGGAGTAGTACTTGGGCCGTGACTGATTCTCAAGTGCACAAGAACAAAAGTACTGACAAGAACGCAGACTGCGAATCAGCTTTCGTCTGACATGACCGAAGCTTGTGCACATCCATCTTCAACTCGACCATTTTGAGGAACGCCTCGATCTTGCCAAGGCCCATGCACTATATAACTTTATATAGATCTTTTATCAGGATGATTTGGCGTGTGCCAAATCTCGTGCATTTTCGAGTGTCAGAAAACAAGTGCATCCTCTAAGAAAAAAAATAATGCAAAAAACAAGGTGCTTGGGCTATAATAATAATAGGTTAGTTTTCTTCTCTAGATGGATTGATGGATTGACGGATTGAGCAACACTATGAGGTTGAACACTACAGACTGACACTGCTGATTTATACTGTACTGTATTGCTCAGATCTCAGTAAAAATCATGACGTCATACTTTCTCTGAACGCCGCGGTTTTTTTTCAATCAGACGTCACTTCCTGCTGTCTTGAGCTAGAGAAGATGGCGGCTATTGTGGAGAGAGTTGAGGGAGGTGGAGGGTCTGTCGATTCCGAGACAGTGTCGCCCAGGCTGCCCTCTCCACCGCCCGATCAGCCTCATCAAAACAACCCGCTGCTCGGACTTCCCATCGTCGCCATCGAGACTATTTTAAATTTCCTCTCCTATGATGAAATCAGTCTGCTGCGACTGGTGAGCTAACGACAACAAAAACAAAGGCTGGGGGGAAAAGCGCATACTTCAGTATGAGTAGTAGAGCAGAGCGGCATGGCGCTGGAGCAGCGCACTGTTCTCACCTACTGTGTAGTGTGGAAGCATTAAGCGGCTGATGTAGACTTTTAATTCACAGTCACGTTTTATTTAAGGAATTAGAGTACGTGAGGTGTTTAGTTAGTTAGCACAGTAGTTAGCTAGCTAATGGTAGGTGGTGTTTATACAGCACTTGTCCCTCATCATAGCTGTGAAGCTGAGGAGAAAATTCTCCAGTAATTAAGTGTCACTGAATATCTCAGTTTCTGAACATCTCTCGTTTACCCTGATGTCCCACCTGCACTGCAAAGTCAGACACTTTAGCTTTTACGTGTCAGTGACTCAAGTGTTAACAATAATAGCTAAAAAAAAAAAAAAAACATTATGTGAAAGACATCATATCAGATGGCTGTTATAAATAACTTGTTAGGAATATTTAATCTTAAAAATATCTCAAGATTTCATGTAGTTCTTTTCTATATTTCGTGTTCCTGGATGGATCTTGGAGGAAACGTTGCTCAGTCCTCATGCTGATGTTTGTCCAGGTCCCGGCATTGAATTATGATGTTGCGGTGTTGAGGCAGCGTTGCACGCCTATCATGGAGTGAAACCATTCTTGCCACATTCACGTCTTTTTACGGCCACGCTGCCATTATAAATCGAGATTTTGCCTGAATTCTTTTAGGCATGGTACACCCTTGAAACGTTCATACGTGAAAATCCAAACTTTGTGTTGAAATCATGATAACTTCAGGGCGGAAACGGCTCTAGAAGCTTCCATAGATATGCGCTTAATCTATGCCGACGTACCGATGATGTACATAGGTGGGGTTGATGTGTATTTTAGAGGCCAGTTTTTATGGTACTTCGGTATATAGAACGGATTATATTTTATTGCACTGTCTACTGTCGCCTAAATGAGGATGTGTTCCCTTTTGAGTCGGGGGGGGTGGGGTGGTTATGCATGTAAAACCTGAGCAGCCTTCGTTATGTGTTTTGTCTGAAAAGTGGTCTGTTGTTTTAATGTCTTGCTTTTGTTACTGACATACAAACGTTTTTTGTACCTAAAAACAATAGGGTGTCTATGACTTGTTCACAGGTCTGTATTTTATAATGGTTATGTTTTATTGACACCACCATCATCATCATCTCCTCCTCTCTATGTATAGGGACAAAATATTGTGTCTGAATATCTGTTGTCTTTTTAGGTATGTAAGCGCATGGACATGATTTGTCAACGTATGCTTAACCAAGGTTTCCTCAAAGTGGAGCGTTATCACAGCCTGTGTCAAAAACAAGTCAAAGCCCAGCTGCCAAGGTGAGATTCCACCCTGAAGTAACCGAGCTGTTTCATTGTACATTTATATCAGGCACAGAAAAATGAATTAATCACCCAAATTAATGGTGTTTATGCACTTCTGTCATAAGTGGTATGCCGTTAATGATCTGCTCTGTTTTTGTGTGCTTCAGACGGGAATCTGAGAGGAGGAACCACTCTCTGGCTCGCCATGCGGACATCTTAGCTGCAGTGGAAACACGCCTGTCCCTGCTCAATATGACCTTCATGAAATATGTGGACTCCAATCTATGCTGCTTCATACCTGGCAAGGTGCCTGCTGTCCTTTATTTACTCTGTGACGTTAATTTGAAGCTAAAAAGCTTTGTGTGCAGACCTGCTCTATTATCTGGGATGCATGTTTGCTGGGATTTAACGTACGTTTGTAGATTTAGGGCTCGCTCTAGCTCCTTGGCGTTTTGACAAGGAACACTACGCATTCGTGTGACACGCATCTGAGTGACGCATGTCACTCTGATGTCAGCCCCACCCCCTTGTTGCAAAAAAAATGAAGCCAGTCTATAGTAATTTTCAAGATTAAGCAGGATTTGGTTTAGGATTTTGAAACTGGCCCATTTTACCACCTTCTTTTGCGTATGTGGGGTTTGCTTTTCATACTCTGCTCATTCATGTACTTATCCTATCAGGTGATCATGTGGCACCAGGGCAGTGCATAAAACTTATGCAAATACAGGTCAAGAGTTTCTGAAATATTCACTCTAACCCTGGCACCAGTAGCCATGCTCATAGTCACTGAGATGCCATTTTTCCATCCATTCTGATAAAAATGAGATCTATCGGCATGATTTTATGAATCGCACTGGAGCCACATGATTGGCTGACGGGATAATGGTACAAATGTGCAGGTTTTCAGGTGTTCCTAATAAAATGAATGGTAAGAGTAATATATAGAGTTTGTTTTTGCCATGTAACTATTCAGAAATAACTTAAAAGCTTTCCCTCCTTGTGTAGTACTTCATGTTCTTCATGGTGGTGTTATTTACCAGACAAACTGGGTGCATGATGTCTTATTGGCCCTCAGGGGCCCCGGATTTCATTTCTGTAGCCTTGCGAGGTTATATATGTATTTGGCCAACAGAAGGTGCACATGTTCCTGTAAAGAATAATTTGGACACAGAGTAAGATATCAGTTACAGAGTAAGATATCAGTTACAGAGTAAGATATCATTTATAGAATAAGATATCAGTTTTAAGGAACTATGCTCATCCTGGCATGAACCATTGGCTGTAATTAACCCTGACACCAACACAGTTTAACCCCTTGTTTTCTGTTTGTCTCACATCGACACCTGCTTCTTGGAGAAGATGCATGATATCAGAAAAACTACTATAAAGACAGTGATATGAAAGAATTCTTTCAAAGAAATCCACTTAATCAGATTTAAAGTTCAAAGGTCAAATTAAAGATGTAAATCTACCCTTATTTTTGACTAGAAAAATACTGCACATTTTTTGTACATCCTAACTGCTGGAATGGCCATAAACCATAACTACCTACTTACCTGTTTGTCTCAGGTGATAGATGAAATTTATAGAGTACTGCGCTATGTCAACTCTACTCGCGCACCACAGAGGGCGCATGAGGTGCTTCAAGAGCTGCGCGACATCTCATCTATGGCCATGGAGTACTTTGACGAGAAGATTGTCCCTATACTTAAGAAGAAGCTCCCAGGTGCTGACCTGTCTGGCCGTCTTATAGGATCTGCACCAGGTAGAAGGAAAACAGACACTCATTCGTTTACTCACTCGCTCATTCACCCATTCTCACTCACCCATTCACTCTCTCACTCACCCATTCACTCTCTCACTCACCCATTCACTCTCTCTCTCACCCATGCACTCTCTCTCTCACCCATGCACTCTCTCTCTCACCCATGCACTCTCTCTCTCACCCATGCACTCACTCACCCACCCATGCACTCACTCACCCACCCATGCACTCACTCACTCACTCACATTAATTCACTCACCCACTCGTTTACTCACTCACTCACTCACCCACCCATTCATTCACTCACTCATACTCATTTACACACACACCCATTCACTCACCCATTTATTCACCCACTCACCCATTCACTTATTCACTCACCCATTCACTCTCTCACTCACACACTCATTCACGCACTCACTCACTCACTCATTTACTCATTCAAATTTGAGCTTCCAGCAGCTCAGAAGATGACAGAAATCTCGATCATTTTATTTCATTTTATTAAAGTTAATAAAACATTAAATATGAAACGACACATCTTAACCTCTGATCCTTGAACCCCAATCTCCCAAGTGGCCGGGCCGTCTAGCTCTCTCGGCACCATGACGCTGCTGGCCAAAAACTCCCCATCCCGCTCGGAGATGTCCAAAGTGCAGCAGCAGGTGAGGGTGAATGGCGCGTCCATGACGGCGCTGCGGCGTGAGATGCAGGAGATCCGCGTCAAGCAGCTGGAGCAGCAGAAGCAGCTGCAAGACCAGGAGCAGAAGCTGCTGGAACAGACGCAGGTCATCGGCGAGCAGAACGCCCGCCTTGCTGAGCTCGAGCACAAGCTGCGCGAACTCATGGAGAGCGCTGTGGGTGCCAGTGCATCCCGGGCCATGCCCACTACCTCCTCTTCCTCCTCCGCTTCCTCGTCTGCCGGCGCTGTAGCCATAGCATCCACTTCTTCAGTCAGCACAACAGCGACGAGCATAGAGGAGGAATCCGGAATCCCTGTCAAACGGCGCCGCAAGAATTCAGACCTCCCACGCCACTCCAAGCGCCTGCGGAGCAAGAAGTAGACGCACGTCTTTTAGTTTTTACTCCTTTTCGGAGGATGTTTTTTTTCCAATCTGTTTTCTTTGCACCCGCCCATATTTGGCGCGAAACATGGACAGAGCGTGATGGATACCTGCTTTCATTTTTATGTGTTTTAAGCAAACGCTGTCATGTCCCTTCGCATCGTACACTAATATGCCTAAAGGCTGTTAGTGGCATGGCTTTAGGTGACGCTTGCCTTCTGTGTCTGCTGTTGTCGTGTGGTGTTAATCCTGAAATTCACAGTGAAAGGAAGAACCAACAAGCTGTAATTAAGCATCCGTTGCTGTTGAGTTGAGTTACAAGAGTTCCGTGTTCTTTACTTCACCTTGCTGAGTAACTGAACTTTCAGAAAGAAGTGGAAAAAGAGCGAATATGTATGTATGTATGTAACCCACACACTGGCTGCGACCTTAATCGTTTAATCTGTTGCCCCAAGTACAGCCATATAGAGACGAAATTACATTAAGCATGTGTTCGAGTATTTCGTTAAAAAAGTATAAATATCCAGAATGTCCGAGAATCTTTAACAATGATCCCTGTCTATTGCAAAAACAACAACAAAATGGTCAAACTAGATTGCAACGCCATGTCATTTTTTTAGGCACCATTATTATTATTATTATTATTATATATATATATTTTTTTTTTTGTGGTTGTACAGTTGCTTACTAAATAGAGTTGTCAGTGCAATAAGACGTGTTGTAAGCCCGGTCGCGGTGCGCGTTCGATTCATTTGTGCACGTCGGTCACTCCTGTCTTGCTGCATTTTTGTTCATCTGTTGTTCATCGTGTAGCTTTCACTTTGCTGCGTGCTGTTTGAGTTTTCCACAAAGTGTTGAGGAATAGTTCAGCCAAACAGCGCTGCGTCCACTGGACAGCCGCCATACGGAAACCGGTGTTGTCGTCTATAGTGCGGCGTGTTCGTTCACTTTGGCGGTCTGGCTTTCATTCTTTACTAAGTAGACATGATTGTGATGAGTCTTCATGAAGTCGAAGAGCTGTCGAGGCAAACAGTCTTACTGAAGACGTTAGAGCAAGGGCATGTGACGCTTAAAGCCCTTAAGGAATTTGTCACATTGCTGTAAACGAATTAGTCCACATTCCCTGACCCACTTTTTCTTTCTTTTTTTTTTTTTTCTTTTTCCCCTTACCAGGCTGACTGACAAAGTGGTTTTTTTTTTTTTTTTTTTTTTTAAGTGTTTACAGCTTTAAGTCATCCTCCTCATCAGTAGCTTATAGTTGATCTCAGTCACTGAGACAGTTTTAACCAGTCAGAATGTAGTGTAAATATCATTTCTTCATGAAATTTACAGAAATATGACTGAAATCTCGACTCTGGCTGCATTAAACTGTTTCGCATTGTAGACCCGGCAGGGTGCGTTTCTTAAAACATTTCATTCAGTGCTCTTTGTCTGAAAAGTTTGAAAGTGAAAGCACCCACAGTGTACAAAAAAAACACTGCAACCTTTTCACAATTCAGCCAAATACCCATGACCGCTATCAAGAAAAGACAGCCTAGCTTGTTACCTTGAGTGTATTACAGTATGCTTACATTAAACACAACTCTTTGTTAGGCGTGACAGCATTAATCTGGGAATCCTCTGTATTTCTGCAAACCGCTCAGGTTCCAGACCCAACTAGTTTATTCCTGCTTATTCTCTGATGTTGTAACGTGGGAATTGCATCCAACTAATCCTAAAATCAGACATCATATATGCAGCAACCTGTACTTTCTGAAACCTTGCTCTAGAATCGCATGTATGTTTTCTTATTATAAGCAGCACACACTGAAATACTTTATATCCTGGCTAAATGCAAGACTCTCATTTTAGGGGAAAAAAAAGGTCTGTACTGTAAACATGTACTTCAGAGAGAAGACTGGATTATTTTATGTATGTAATAAGGAGAAGTTTATCTTGTACATTGCCAGTTTGTGGCGGAGAGGGGCAAAACGTTTGTTGCACATATTACTGTTAAGAGAAATGTACAAATCAATCATATTAAATCACATTAAGGCAGAGCCAATTGGTGTGTGAGTAACGAGTTTTTATTCGGTTTGAGTTTATATATACACTTTATTGCCAAAGGCATTCTCTCACCCATCCAAATCATTGAATTCTGGTGTTCCAGTCACTTCCATGGCAACAGGTGTATAAAATCAAGCACCTAGGCATGCAGACTGCTTCTACACACGTGTGAAAGAATGGGTCGTTCTCAGGAGCTCAGTGAATTCCAACGTGGTACCGTGACAGGACACCACCTGTGCAACAAGTCCAGTTGTGAAATTTCCTCGCTACTAAATATTCCACAGTCACCTGTCAGTGGAATTATAACAAAGTGGAAGCGATTGGGAATGACAGCAACTCAGCCATGAAGTGGTAGTCCACGTAAAATGACAGAGCGGGTCAGAGGATGTTGAGGCATATAGTGCGCAGAGGTCTCCAACTTTCTGCAGAGTCAATCACTACAGATCTCCAAACTTCATGTGGCCTTCAGATTAGCTCAAGAACAGTGCGTAGAGAGCTTCATGGAATGGGTTTCCATGACTGAGCAGCTGCATCCAAGCCTTACATCACCAAGCACAATGCAAATTCAGTGGTGTAAAGCACGCTGTCACTGGACACTGGACACTCTTTGGAGTGACGAATCAAGCTTCCTCATCTGGTAATCTGATGGATGAGTCTGGTTTTGGCAGTTGCCAGGAGAACGGTACTTGTCTGACTGCATTGTGCCGAGAACCAGTGCGTAAAACAAGTATGATACCCGTAAATAAAATCCAGTGTGGCCAATTGCCTTTAGAAGTCACCTAATTAGTAAATAGAGTCCACCTGTGTGTAATTTAATCTCAGTATAACTACAGCTGTTCTGTGAAGGCCTCAGAGGTTTGTTAGAGATCATTAGTGAACAAACAGTATCATGAAAACCAAGGAACACACCAGACCGGTCAGGGATAAAGTTGTGGTGAAATGTAAAGCAAGTGTAAAGCCATTCCCATTTGCAGTTTGCCACAAGCCATGTGGTGGACACAGCAAACATATGGAAGAAGGTGCTCTGGTCAGATGAGACCAAAGTTTAAATGCAAAACACTATATATGGCAAAAAACTAATACCCTGAACACACCATCCCCACTGTGAAACATTGTGGTGGCAGCAAAATGCTGTAGGGATGCATTTCTTCAGCAGGGACAGGGAAGCTGGTCAGAGTTGATGGGAGGATAGATGGAGCTAAATACAGGGCAATCCTGGAGGAAAACCTGTTAAAGGCTGTAAAAGACTTGAGATTGGGGCGGAGGTTCACCTTCCCACAGGTCAACGACCCTAAACATACAGCCAGAGCTACAATGGAATGGTTTAGATCAAAGCATATTCATGTGTTAGAATGGCCCAGTCAAAGTCCAGACCTAAATCCCATTGAGAAACTGTGGCAAGACTTGAATAACAGTGAGTCCAAAAAGTTGATGTGTTGGAAGCAAGATAAATGGACAAAAAGTACAAGGATCTCATTGTCAGCAACTGTGACAATGACCAAATTATGATGGGTATACGGTTGGGTCAGTGAATTTCCAAAACAGGTCTCACCGAAAGCAGTCCATTACAGGGTCATGGGCAGGCAAGGCTCGCTGATGTGCATGGGGAGTGATGACTAGCCCGTCTGGTCTGATCCCACAGAAGAGCGACTGTAGCACAAATAGCTGAAAATGTTAATGTTGGTTATGATGGTTAGGAAGATCCACAGCACACCTTTAGAGATTTTGTGGAGTCCATGCCTTGATGGTTCAGAGCTGTTTTGGTGGCACAAGGAGGACCTACACAATATTAGGCAGGTGGATTTAAACTTATGGTTGATCTGTGTGTGTATATATCTGGCAATCTGATGGATGAGTCTGGGTTTGGTGGTTGCCAGGAGAACGATACTTGTCTGACTGCATTGTGCCAAGTGTAAAGTTTGGTG
>JAOVVG010000034.1:6573372-6591133 GCA_028566375.1 Leptodoras nelsoni | reverse complement strand
TATGTTATATATATATATGTATATAATAAATTCAAGGGCTATCTAAAACTAAGCGTATTTCCATTTATTCATCTCCTTTAATCTATAACAATCATGAATCAGTTTTAAAACCCCTGCACACCCTGCAGCTCCACCTTCTCCTCCTTTGACTTCTATTGTTGCTTCAGGGTTCTTCTAATAAAATATATTTGTATGTTATATTTCAAACAAAGTAACCCTGGACTGGATAAGAGATCAGTTATGTTAATTTTGATGAATTTTTATGTGCAAAATGCTTGATCTCTTTCACTAATGCATTTAATGCATCTCACCTCACTCTCTTCACCTGCCACTCCTAGTATTCTACTAATAAGGCAATACATCATATTTCAAATAGTTAATGATTTATTGTTTAAAAATAATAATAAATGTAATAACTAATTTAATTAATTGATACAAATATTTTTAATAAATAATAATACATAAATATATATTAATAAATTACTTATTGAAAAAAAGTAGTAATATTGTGTCTGCAGAAGCTTTTGATGTGTCTTTTATATAACGCCGGCGTTAAACCCTTCCTTCTTAATTCTGATTGGATAATGCAAATTATAAAAAGTAACAGAGCACGTTGATTGGCTGGTTCTCCCTCACCTTCTGATCTACCAACACAGTACCGCCCTACGAGCAAATCCGCCCCCCGGACGCAGCCCGACTCGGCCATTTCAGCCGGCGCAGAAGTTGTAACTGTTCCCTGACGGTGGAAACGACGTGATCAGATCCATGAACTGACATCTGAAACACGGAACCGCGTACACAAGGACAGCTGATCTTCACGGACGGTCACCTAAAGCACCTTAACGCAGGCTGTGTTATAAAAATATGGGCAACCGGGTGGCGCGTGATGACTTCGAATGGGTTTATACCGACCAGCCGCATGCCGACCGGAGGAAGGAGATTCTCGGTGAGCTTCATTTTTGGACTGATCGAGCTTTCTTAGCAGGTTGAGATGGCACAGTTAGTCGGGATGATGTAGCAGTTTGGGAATGAATCAGCAGTATCAGCAGTTTTTAGATGGGAGTATGTCGATTGAAAGACGATGGAAGAAGTATTAGTAAGAAGTACACAGACTCCTGTATACTGTGTGTGTGTGTGTGTGTGTGTGTGTGTGTGTGATGAACAGTCTGATCTGATCTGTGTTAGTAACTCAGTCTTGAGGCTGTAGAATTCCAGCGCAAGTCCACTGGCCATAAAACATACCGTTATGTCAACACGAGTGGCTAAGATGGCTAATCAGAGGAAAGCTAACGCCCTGAAAAGGAAGCGCCGCTCCTGTGTGTCTCTGCAAAGATGTTCACAACGTGTAACATGCACATGTTAGACATTAGTTACCTACAATCATATCGCCCTAAGATGTTTATTATCTTAGCCAGAAGATACACTGGGACTCAGTGTATCGACGACCACCGCCGACCTCCTAGCTAGCAAGACTGAGATCCGCCTGTAGGCCCGGAAATCGCTCGAAATGTAGCTGTGAACCGCAATTTCTTTATTTTTGTATCTAAAGATGTCAAAGAAGGAAAAGTAACAAGTATTTGTTTGGTCCCCCCCCCCCCCGGTAATTCTCTGATAACGCTCTCTCATATGGAAACTGTAATAACGCCTTGTTCCAAAGCCTGTTCAGTATGATAGGAAATTTTTTTTCAGTATTTTGATCGTTTTTTTTCTTCTTCCCCCAAATAAAGGTTCCATTAGCCAGGCTGTGAGTTCACAGGCCAGCATGTAAAACCTTTATGTAAAACAGGATGTGCAGGAGCAGGAGGGTTCACCTTGGTCTGTAAAAGCTTAAAAAGGCCCAACAACTTCCTCTGAACAGAACAGACGACTGTTCCTAGTTCCTTTAAACCTTTAAAACATTGCGTTTTCATTAGCAAGTCCTGTCTTCATTTCACTAATCAGATCCGAAAGGATAAGTGCGATCAATATCTAAAAACCTTAGACACCTTCATCAGTCATTTATACATTAAGGGTTAAGGGACTTCGTTGAGAACCCGATGATGGCAGCTTGAAGGTGCTGCTGATCAGTAGTCCGATGTTTTAACCACTGAGCTACTACTGTTCGGAAATGAGTCCCAGAGTGCCTGAATGATGGCATATCTATCTATCTGAAATACCTGTCTGGGTCCGCGCCTGGGCAGTTTGATGACTGCCGTAAAAAAGGAGATGATGGTGGATGATATCTTGAGCTTACTGCTTGAATGCATAAAGGCTTTGTAAGGTTGTTTGTGGGGAAATAAAACCATTTAAGGAGGTGAGCAAGTGCATCCAGCGTTGTTGCATGGACACAAAGCTGGACACTAGTTATCTAATGCTTTTAAAGTTATGTCCAAAAACCCAGTTAGTAGTTTTACACGGTCCTTTTATGAGCTTTTATTTGTATTTCCTCTGACAAACATTTTACCGCACATGTATCTGAAGTCCACCGTGTGACTTTAAGGACGGGACGAAGTCCAGTAGCTGGGAGCATTTCGACCCTGCAGTCAGCCAGATGACCTGAAGGTGTAGGGTTATTGAGAGCTATTCAGTATCCAGTCACTATCACTAGCCTATTGTCCTGATATAAAATAGGAGCAGTTATTCCCCAGGCTATTTAATTTCACTCTGACATTACGTGCACTCATTGTGCCGTGATGGGCCATTTAGTTCTGCAGTGGCTGCTGTCGGCAAACGCTTGTAATGCCTGAATATTTCATGCTTTTCATTTTGTTGGGCCTTTGTGCAGTTGGACTCAAGCAGAAATGGTGAGAAGAGTTGTTGTAAGTGAAAGGCACGGTGCATTGATGGTTAAGCTTCTTTACTAATGACTGGTTTTGAGTTCCAACTCCAAGGCTTTCTTTCTTTGACCCAATTGTTGGACCGTTAGGAGGTCGCTTATTTCAGCTTTTTAATTTATATAAACTTTAATCCTAATGAGAAAGCCAGGGGTGATGGTGGCAAAGGAGAAACTCCCTTCTAACTGAAGTGGAAGTCGTTCACACACAGTCCATCTGTTACTTTACTGCTTCAAACATTCAGTACCGTATCGGATAATTGGATAATGGGTAATTTGTTATACGTTTTTACATTAGAGATAAAGTTCAGAGAAACCATGCGAAAGGATCTTCATGAATTGCTTGTTGTTCACGGGCATGTGGAGGCTTCATCCCGGGTTTTCAGTCAGGACTTGCCCCATATAAGTCGACTCATGCTCATGCTCAGGAAGTTACTTTATCGTTACCACAGATAATGCACTGTGCTTTTTTCCCCCCGGGCCTAGACCTGCTTTATAACAAAGCAGCGCCCTTATTCTTGTGGTTTAGTTTCATTTCTTTACATTTGCTCCGCTCCTTGAGAATAGAAAATGGTTAGGTCTTACAAGCCACTCCTTGAGTATGCTGGGTAATGAAAACAAAGTTTTATCGAAGGTATTAAGCGGTACTTTTTACCTTGTGAACGCATTGTTGAGCAAATGATTAAACTTTGCTGGCTTCATTCCTAGTCATTTGCGCTTCAGGCATCCACCAGACCATCGCAGAACAGGCTGATGTTTAATCTTGAATACACTCAGACAGATTTTTAGCTTCCCACTCCCAGAACTTTTCTGTTTAGAGTTTGTGTGGTACTCACTAGCTTTAAAGTAAGCATTTTTTTAAAATAATTAGATTATTTTTAAATAACAAGATTTAAAATAAACACAAAACGTATGATTTATGCTGGATATAATTCTGGACTAGATATCGAGGCAAAAACACGGTTACAACATTTCTCGGAACCATATTAAGAGGTATAAAATGGTGGGAAAATAAGTGTACAGAGCCTATGCTTTTCGGTTTTGCACACTTTTATAGATACTTTACATTTACATTTTATGGCATTTGGCAGACACCCTTATCCAGAGTGACTTGCATTAATCTCATTTATACAACTGAGCAGTTGAGGGTTAAGGGCCTTGCTTAGGGGCCCAACAGTGGTAGCTTGGTGGTGCTGGGGCTTGAACCTGTGACCTTCTATTCAGTAACCCAACACCTTAGCCATTGAGCCACCCCTGCCCCGACTTTAAGAATAAATAGCATCTGGAAGGATTAAAGCATTAATTAGGGTAGAGTGACTTACCCAATTATGCACAAAAATTCAAGTATGTGTTGTTTTGGAATTCATTTTCATTTGTTTCATTTAGTTGAAGTCAGTTTATCCCAGCACTTCCAGTTTACTTCTTTTTTAGGGTCATTCAGTAAGTCTTGTAATACCGAGTAGGAAAAAAACATTGATGCTGAGGTCATTGGAAATTTAAGTTTACTAATCCTGACATAAGCTATTCCACTGAGTGACCATAAAAAGCACTGCAGTGTCACCTGAACGGGTAGATCTACAGCAGGATTCATGTCCTTTCCTAAAAAAATCAGCCAATTCTAAGAGGGTGTGATGGAAGAAATTTCCTTCCATCACACCCTCTTCCAAATGACATAGAATAGCCCTATAAACAAATTGTAGGTACGTGTTCATTAACGTTCCAGCTCTGTGCAAGTCGTTACTATTAAAAACCGCCATTAAAACCCTTAGGCCTTCAGAGTGTGCAAAGGATCTGATTAGAGCACAGCTAAGAGGCTTGCCCTGTCAACCTTAACTCTTCAAACACAGATAACTCTTTCTCTTTTAATAACATGTTCTTAGTCGCAGTTCTCCTTCACCTTATTTCCTTTTGTACCTGAGAAGCCAGAGATAAGGAAAGTGTGTCTCAGGACCTGTAGGAATGGAAATTTAGAGCTTTAAAGTAAAATCTTTTGATGACGTTTTTGTTTCTTTTGGTAGCCAAATATCCAGAGATAAAATCTCTCATGGGACCTGACCCGAGGCTGAAATGGATTGTCTGCATGATGGTTGGGATCCAGTTCCTGGCCTTTTACCTGGTGAAGGATCTGGAATGGAAGTGGGTCCTGTTTTGGACTTATGTATTCGGCAGCTGCATCAACCACTCCATGACTTTAGCCATCCATGAAATTTCCCACAACACGGCATTTGGGAACAATCGTGCGAAGTTAAATCGCTGGTTCGCCATCTTTGCCAACCTACCTATCGGTCTGCCATACTCTGCCTCCTTCAAGCGCTACCACCTCGACCACCACCGTTACCTGGGCGGGGACGGCGTAGATGTGGACATCCCGACCGATTTTGAAGGCTGGTTCTTCTGCACCCGCCTTCGCAAGTTTATTTGGATTATTCTTCAGCCGCTGTTCTATGCAATTCGGCCTCTGTGCATCAACCCGAAACCCATCAGCCAGCTGGAGCTAGCCAACGTGGCCATCCAGTTTACGTTCAACTTTCTTCTCTATTGGCTGTTGGGCGTCAAGCCTCTGTTTTACATGCTGGCTGGCTCGATGCTGGGAATGGGCCTTCATCCCATCTCCGGACACTTCATTGCTGAGCATTACATGTTTCTCAAGGGCCATGAGACCTATTCTTACTATGGATCGCTCAATCTGCTTACTTTCAATGTAGGCTACCACAACGAGCACCATGACTTCCCCAGCATCCCGGGACGAAGGCTTCCTCTGGTAAGATAATCAATTCACGTTTTTTTTAAACGAATAGCTATAGGCTAGATCTTCACTTGCTCAAAGCTTAGTCGGTCAGTACGTGATGGATGAAGCGCATAACGAGGTGCTGTAACGAAGAAAGCTTGAGGTGAATGTGTTTTGTATTTCTATGTTCCTGAACCTTTTTGAAAACTGCCCTGATTGTAACTCAAGCATCAGGGCTGAGTGTTGATGCTTAAAAGGTTAAAAGCTTCACCTTGGCTAAACGGCTGCCTAGAGGGAAAACCTGAAGCGAAATGAATCCACTTTCAAAGTACAGCATTTTTCTTTAATGTTTTTTTTTTATTGACGTGTGATATACTATAAAATCTATATAAAGTCTTGATCTTCCTCCATAAAAGATAAACCAAGGAAAAGAAAATGTCTGATGGAACACCGCTGTCTAAACATAACCTCATAAATTAAAGATTGTTCTTTAACCGTAAAAGTCTTTTATGGTTTTTGACATGATTTACATAATTTTGGAAAATATATACATATATATATTTGTTGTCCGGAACAGGTGAAGAAAATCGCATCGGAGTATTATGACGATCTGCCGTGTTACACGTCGTGGTTGAAGGTCCTCTACGATTTCATCATGGATGACGAGCTGAGTCCATACTCGCGCGTGAAGAGAAAGCTGAAAGGAGACCTCAAGCTGGAGTGAATGGATTATCGTTGACCACAAATGATGGCCGAGCCTCAGACGTGCGCACACACCCGCCCCAGTACTAACCCCTACAGTAACACCGATAGGGACTAAGTTGTGTGTGAGTGAACTAAGACTGGCTTTATTGTGTGTGTGTGTATGTGTTTGCATTTGAATGAATGGTCATTTTATCTGAATCATTTCAAACAACGTCTTGAAAGGGTGTTGTTAAACGTAATAGTTGCTCCTTCTTTGGTTTTCCACACACTGCAGCTTTGAGTACACAAGTCCTGTTTGTCTAGGACTTTTCTAACGCATCACTGCACATTTTTTGTTCTTTTTGTCTTCACCTAAACCGTTTTTTAAAACGCGTCTAACGTACTTTTTAAAAAAAGTCTAAGCACCTCGAATCGGCGCCTGGCTGCAGTCTGAGGAGTGTGCACTCAAGGTGTGGACCCGTACAAGTTCTCTCTGACCGATAACTTATCATAATTTCGTCTATTTATTCTCCATTCAAGCAGCAGGAGCGCATGGAGATCCGGTGACCTTGTTTGCAGAATAGCGCGTCGCTGTGTTGATTCGGCAAGCCGTTTTAAACGAAGCCTGGAGCGATGTTACTTCTCGGTGGCCCTAGAGCTTTCCCGTCCCGCACTTTAACCTTTTTGTAGTAGTCCCTTCCTTCCAGTGGGTTCAGTGGAAAAATAACCAGTTGTTTACTTAAATGTTTTATCAATAGGATCAACTTTTTTTTTTTTATACACATAGCGTCTTACATTAAGAAACAAACCGGCTTCTAGATTGAAGATCGCGGCTTCGGTGATCATATTAAGTTACACGTGCATGTTAAAGAAGAAATTCTGTTTGGTTAAATTCTCTAAAAGGGTTGGTCAGTTGCTATAGCGGCAGCTCGGATGGTTGTGATTTCTGGCTGTAATTCAAAGGACGAAGACGATAGTTATTTCATAATGGTAAAGCGGTGTGTCTTATTAACTAGGAGAAAAAATAAAGAGGCGGCTGATGAGGAAAAACCTGTTTGCAGCTTCTGTAGTGTAAGTGATAACTGGAAGTGCCTTGTCTCGCAACATTGCATCTAATAATGAAAGCGTACCAAATCTGAGGAGGTGCGGGTTATTTTGGTATAAGATATAATGTTAAATTTAATATGTTCTTGTTTCTATAGTAACAGTGGTGGTAGTAGTAGTACATTGCCCCTGGTGTGCATTATTTTCTATAACGGTCGAGTCTGTAGTGTTTTATTCTAAGCTTTGAGCTTTGTGACATAACCGTTACTGGAAACTAATCAACTTCAGGATGGTAATAGTAACTCTACTTCATGTCTGGCTGCGTCACACTACACCACACCAGCTCACCATTCATTATTTTCCCATAACGGTATGACCCATCACATTTTATTCCTCGGTCCGGGTTCGGTTTTTGATTTACGACAGTTCTGTTATTTTTAGCACAGAAATCCATAACATCTTTGCTCTTATTGGCTGTGTACACCAAATGACAGTAGCTGTACTGCTTTGAAAGTAGTAACACAATGAGGCTGGAATGAGGAAAAGCCGTCTTTGGAGATGTAAATCTAAATGCTGCTCCAACGCTGACTAAATGCCTTTCCTTTCCGTTCCGTTCCATCTCTCACATGCACAGCTGATCGCTTCCCTGACTTCCACTACGACTCACGATGCCACTTAGCCTTAATTCTACGTATTTAAGCAATACAGCAGGAGCTGGAGTGCGGTAACTAAATGTTGCTTTTACATTATGTTATTTTTGTGACATTTTAGCAAATTTGCTGATGTTGTTGCTTACACTACTGTAGTACCAGTTTTCAACCAGGAAGTGGAATTTGTACATGAGACGAGAACAGGTGAGAGGAGCGATACCCACCGTGAAATGGAATTAAAATCCGTACACTGGAACTAACTGTTGTCACTAACTACAGCAAGTTCTTCACGTGTCCTCCTTTTAAACTGAGACCGTAAAATCTATGAAGTAACGCAAGAAGGACTCAGGACTGCATTTCAGAGCTGCTTCTTCAGTCGTAAAAATCAAGCGAAACCTCTTTAAGTGTGCATGTCGGAGGTCTCTGACTGCAGGGAAGATTTTGCTGGAGAAAATGATTTCCTGTATCAGTATTATTTCCTGTATCAGAAATGTATTTCCTCTATTAGTCAAACTAGCAAGGGACAGAGTAAAAGACTAATTCATTCATTTAATTCTCTGTGCTCAAATACATTACAGCTGCCTTTAATTCCCTTCCTGCTGTCTTTATGCTTTGCTGCATTGGTGTGAATTTATTAAACCAGTTTAAAAAAAAAACCCAAACAAACGTACTGTTGTCCTTCCTGCCATTAAATAATTTCAGAGGTAACCGATCACTTGGGTTTCTCAGTTTTTAATATACGAGGTCTAGAAAGTAATGAAAGAGAATATGCCCAGACGTGTTTTGGTGTTTTGGTGAAACCCTGCTGAAGTGCCTCGTCATTGGAACAATGCAAGTGAGTCTGGAGCAACTGTTGAACAACAGAGCCGAACAGTTTAGAAGATGAATCATGGGTGTTCGAGTACAATCCTGAGACAAAAAGACTGCACATGACATCACCTCGCCCAAAGAAAGCTAGCATGAGCAGATTAAAAATGATGTCACTAATCTTTTTTTTGATTGTCAAGGGATCGTCCATAAAGAATTTGTAGCAGAAAGCCGAGAATAAAAACATGTCAGAAAGGCCATCTAGTCAAGCACTGCTACCAATAATAGCAGAGGCGTTGTGTGCATTCACAAAGATCATATTCTGAAGGTGGTAAGAATTGTAATTTCTTTCAATGAACAATATAAAACTGAAAGTCTCATTACTTTCCAGGGTATTCACAGATGCATTTGTTATTCCATGCACAAGATTTGCCCAAAATTTTATTTCAACTTGGCCCTTGTGGAATTGAGGTTATACATCAATCAAACAAAAACGGTCTAGGAGCTGATGTCATCCACCAAAGTGCGGCTGTCCGTCAGCTCGCCTGCAGCGACGTGGCCTATCTGATGAGAGATTCTTTCAGTTTCTCGTACATCAGCTGGTCCTGGGTAGAATAAAGCAAAATGGAAACAAACGCATCAGATTCATCCTTCTACTACGTTTGAAAGCCATGTAACCGACAGAAGATAATAGCTCTTGCTTTAGTGGCACCAAAATGCCCAGAGGGTGGGGTGAATTTATTTGCGTTTCTATGCAGTGCCTTCAAACATCCTCATCTGCTACAATGACAAACAAGAAAAGCTGTCGTTCCTCCTCCACCAAAGCAAACAGAATTTAAACAGTGGCTATATATATTTTATTTTTTACAAAAAAGCTTGGTCCATAACACTCATCTGGCAAAGGCAGTGTGGGAAATTTGCTTCAAGAGAGAAAGTCTTAGCAACCTACGCTCATGGGAACTGGATAAACTGGCTCACTGAGCACTTGATGAGCATGATGTTTGAAAATAGCTCTGGGAGTGCACTTCATGTGCACCTGGGTACGTCCCACATGGCTATGCCTTTAGAGGTAAAAGGACTCTTAGGGGAATAATTAACTCTTCTGACCTGATGCTGGCTTAGAGAAATGTACCTAATGGTGGATAAACATGCCTAGCACCGACAAAGCATACACACTGCTCTGGATAGAGGTACGCATCTTTCCTACCCTGTTCAAGTTTTTTAGTAGGTAAAAAGTGGCTTAATGAATGAATGAATGAATTCTGCCATGAAAGCACAAATAGCTAGATATCACTATCAGCAGCTCTGATGCTCTTGTTAAATGCGCTCACCTTTTTGGACACGGACGGCCGCACCTTCTTAAAAGCCTCTTCAAAGTTCTGCCTGCTGACCCGTATGTCTGTAACGGAGCTGGAGGAGAACGTGTGCCCTGTGTCAAGGAAACATTCACAAAAAGTCAGCCACGTGCACGTGAGGACCACACTATGCTGCCATGTGATAGTCCTAATGCATTTCACATGAAAGTGTGGATTAATTACTGGCATTTCTGTGCACAACAATGGAAAACCCAAATATTCTTTTCCAATTTCTTAACACCAGTACCTCCATTTGTAACTGTAAAATAACTGGACAAACTAACACACACAAGTATGAGGATAATTTTTAATACTTGGATGCAAATCCTTTATTATTGAATTCCTGAAGTCTGGAACTCATGGACTTCACCAAATGCAGAGTTTCCTCCGTTGAGGTGCCTTCAAGAAGCTCTTTTTCTTCAGTAAGTGAAAAGCATGCTCAGTTTAGTTGAGGTCAAATGACTGCCATTTAAGCACAATCCTTTTTTGTGCCCTAAGAACTCAACAGGTTGTTTTTTTGGTTCATTATCCCTCTGTCCTGTGAAGCGCCATCCTGTCGGTTTTGCAGCCTTGGACTGAATCGGAGCAAAAAGTATATCTCTGAATACACTTCAGAATTCATCCTGCTACTACTATCAGCAGCCATACATGCCCATGCCATAACGCCACCTCCACCATGTTTGACAGATGATGTGCTATGCTTTGGATCATGAGCCCGTCCTTTTCTTCTCCATACTCTTCTCTGGTTCATGTTCTGGTACAGGTGAAACCAAGATTAACCCGATTAACAAACAAGCTTGTTCCAGTCAAATCTGGCCTTTCTTATCTTGAGTCTTACCAACGGTTGCATCTTGAGGTAAACCCCAAGAATAATTTATTTCCTGAAGGTGTCTATCGATTGTAGACGATTGTTGTTTAACGGAAATATGCTATAGTTTTCCTAGGATTATGCAACGCACAGATGACCTTTTCAGAATCAAGAACACTGAAATTAAGCAAAATAAAGTGCAGAACAAAGCAGTAACGAAGCTCTCCTGCTAGTACGTGCTATCGGCTGTTAAACACCTCAAGACAAAAAGTTACTATTGTCTGTCAACAATAAACAGCCATCTTCCAAAGAATGCCTTTCTTACAGTTCAAAATGATTCAATCTTCTTTGTGTAAGGAAACATCACGCAAGCCTTTGCAGAGATCAACTGGAGACAGGAAGCTGGATTCTGAGTTAGTTTTATGAGCCGCTTTGCATATGATAAAGCTGGAATGACTACATATGATAAAGCTGGAACTGGTGAAGCAGGCGATTGCAAATGAAAAGGAAAAAAGTAAGATTGGTCAAGATAAATTCTAGATAAACAATGCAGGAAATGACCAAAATCCATAATTTATCTCAGGATTTATTACATTTCTTTTTTCAATATGGCAGATCCAACTGAAAAAATGTTTCTGAATTGGTAAGTTTTAGCTAATGTTTGAAAAGTCTGGTCTTTGCTGCCAAACTACTAGTGTTACTTACAAATAATATGGTGAAGCCCCAAGTTTACTGTAAGTAATAACATTTTATGTACTGACCCTGTTACCACTGATATTTATCCTGTAGTCACTTCGTTTCATACATACACTAAGTCTTCAAGTCTTCACTGTGGAGTGAATAAAATCACACCAGTTTCACAAGATATAGCGGTGAGGCTCAAAGTCAGTTGTTTGGGGCAGAGACTGTCTGGTATGCACCGTCTGAGTGTCGTCGTTCCTCTGCTTACAAAGACTCAATCTCGCAGTACTTAAAAATGGTCTTCACGCTTGCCTGTGAAAAACGAGTGAGACGGGATATAGGGGAAGTCCTATCCCTGTCCCTGAATACAAGGCAACCTGTATAGTCTTTTCTGTCATTTAATATACACTATTTAACAGCAGTAAGAATCAGAAGATCGTACTATAATTGGCAAAGGAATACAGAGAGACAAAAGCAGAGGTAGCACAGTGGCTGAGTCAGTGGACTACTGAAGGTCATGAACGCAAATCTCAGCACTGACGAGCTACACTGCCTGGCCCTTGAACAATGCCCTTAAATCTCAACTGCACAGTTGTATTAATGAGATAAAGGATAATCCCATGGGCCACAAATGTAAATGTATATGTAGAGATGAGCCACAAAGGTTCTGGAGCCAACGTTAACTTCTACCAGCTGTGGTATAAGCTCAGAAAAGCAACACAAAAGAAAGATACAGCAGTATGGCGATGTCAGTAGCTGTCACAGGCATGATGCAGTCACTCCAAGCAACGGATATCCTTTAAGACTCTCGGTTCTGATACTTTTGCTCACCTAAAAATCGGGTGATCTTAAAAAGAAAGCTGCCATGTTTAAATCGTTCAGTACAATTTATTCGATTCAAATATCAAGAAATGAAAGCTAAAGTTCTGATCTACTGCCTCGTTCATCTTTTGATCTCAAACCCAAATGTCTTTGGCGTAGAGGAATAACAAAGAAATTGGCCCTCCCGTTCCAATACTTTTGGAGGAAACTGTATTAAATAATAGAAAATAAAGAAAATGTTTGCAAAGCAGCAATATTTTTCACAAAATGTCCTAGTTGTTAGGGTTGTTTCTTGTGTTTACTGAATGAAGATGTACCATAAGTGTGTGGCATGCTGGTGTATTTACCCGAGTGTGCAAGAGCTGCTTGAGAGTAGAAGTGGGCTCGTAAAGCATTAACGGAAGCCTCTCTAACTAGAGCTGACAAGTCTGCCCCTCTACACACACAGACAGACAGAGAGACAGACAGACAGACAGACAATATAATATAAATATAAACCATTGAAACTTGTATTACATCAGCAAATTCCAGTCAATAAACTTCAATTACCCAATGACAGTAGTAATCTTTAGCAATAAAACTGAATAGCTGCAGTAAATAAACTACCTTGATATGCACAAATAATAAATGACCTTATCCATTCCATCCAAGATTTAACCTTTATTCTTTCATATTTTGTAATACTCACGTGAAACAGTCACACCGTTCGTCATGGGCAATTTCCTCCAAGTTCACATCTAACTCCAGACGAGGCTTAGTTCCTCCCTGTGGCGATTTACATGGATTAGTTACAACTTCTTCGAAATGCAGTTCACGTAACTAGGGGATTACTGCAGCAGTTACGTAAAACTAATAAATTCACCTTGGTAATAGTGAGCAATATGGCATGCCGGTCTTTTGGCGGAGGTAAACCCACGTACAACGTTTTGTCCAAACGGCCCGGTCGAAGCACTGCTGGATCGATGATATCTGAACCAGATCAAACAAATATGTTAGGTAATGTTGGAAAAGACAAAAAGGTGTGTCAATTGGTTACTCTGCTCTTTTTACCTGGCCGGTTGGTGGCGGCCATGATGAAAACCTGTCGCCGTGCTTCCAACCCATCCATCTCAGTCAGCAACTGGTTCACCACGCGCACACTGGCTCCGGACTGAGCACACAAACAAAATACGTCCAATTATATTAACCCCGGCATTCTCAATCCGTTTAAAACATATTCAGCCAGCAGCCACACATACGCTACACATATGATTTCAGAAAGGAACAATCCACTTTAAAGGCTAGCTAAGTAATTATGTTATTTTGAAAAAGAACTAGGAACTTGTTTCTAAAAATAGAATGGCCGTATTAGTAAGCAATATTTTAAAAATGTGTCTAACGAGCTACTCCTCATAGCTCTGTCTGAACATTTTTTTTATCCCCTCAAGGACTTGCTTCATATTTTGCGCATACCTGGCATATGTTTTGCCTGACTGATCAGGGTGAGGCCTAACCTGCTTCTCTGACTTATACAGTTCCTATTGTTTCTATTACCTTCTGATCTGAAAGATATTTAAGCCTGTCTGACTAACATATAACATAAGGGACAACAAGCTTTACTGATGCACTGCGTGATAACTGAGTGAGGGTAACTGAGCAAGGACATTGCTGGGTCAGCACAGGAAAATCTATGGGTTGATGCCAATATTTGAGAATTTGCACTTGGCTGAATGCAGATGCAGGCACTACAACTTTTTGTGACATGAAGCATACCAGCCACTCATACTTCCACCTCCACTTCCTCCTCCTCCCCCCAGTTTCTATCCAAATGGGTTACCTGGCAATCCCCACCACCTGCCAGCTCTCCCATACCACACAACAGCTTCCAGCTGAGACGATTGAAGCTCAGAGGTGCCAGCTATTAATACCCAAACCTCCCATCCAGAGCACACAGGCACAAATGGCTGGATTATTAGCTCATACAATCCCCTCCAAAAGTACTGGAATGACCAAGCCAGTTCTCTCGTTTTTGCTATACACTGAAGACATCTGGGTTTGAGATCAAAAGATGAGACGAGAGATCAGGATTTCAGCTTTCATTTCCTGATATTTATAGCTAAATGTATTAAACAACTCAGAACATGACACCTTTGGTGGCAGACCACCCAATTTTCAGCTGACCAAAAGTATAGGAACAGATAATTTCAAGTAGGGACAGCCTGGAACATTGTTGGGTTTTTGAAGGCCAACATCAGGGTTTTTATATCTGATGTGAGCTTCTACAGGAAGTCAGTGAAGGGTGTGCAGCAAGGTAGTGACATGGCTTAATTTGTGAAGATTGAATACAAGTTAAGGGCCTTTTCATCATTTTGGCTATCCCCAGTGCTTGTGCAGTGGCTCAGCTAAATTTTCAATCACATTTTTCACAGTTTTGAAATGGCTTGCTTTTCTCCCATAGACAGCTCTCTGGTCTTCATTTTGGTTTATCCTTTTTAACAACAAATGCCTCAAACCCAGGCCTCAAACCAAGAGTAGACATTCATAGCTATTACTTGTTTAGACAATCAATCAAAAACAGGGCGACAAGAAACACCTGAGAGTCACATGTTAAAATATTTTGAACCCCAAGTTGTTTAGCTGTACACACATCTAAATATATCGAGATAGATATCAAGATAATAATACAACTTATAATATTAACTTATTTGTAGAACTTTTTCTCATATATGAAAGAACATTTATAGTAAATAGTGAGAATACAGACATTTGGGCTATTTCTCTTATTACCTCATGGCCAGAACGTCGTGGACAAAGGGCATCAATTTCATCGAAAAATATCACACATGGTGCCGAGTTTCGTCCTCTCTGGAACACCTGGCGAACTGCCCGCTCACTTTCACCAACATACTGCAGAAGAACATTTTATTTAAACAAAATCAGAAAGTTACTGTTTCAGTACTATCTATCTAGCCATATGGACAGGTGGATAGACAGATAGATAGACAGACAGATAGATAGATATTTTATTGATTAAGGTGCATCGCACCTTAAATGAGGAAATAGGTCAGACCTGAGCTAAAGTTTGAAACATTTCCCGAACGCACTAGAGCCAGTAAGTAATAAGCAATACACACTGATAAGCTTGTGCACTGTGACCTGCCATTACAACTAAACTCTATCACGAAAGATTGATCTCATCCAGGACAGTAACCAAATCATCCAGAAGACCCATGGAGTGAAAAATAGATCATGTAAACAGGGTTTTGATTACGGCAGTCAGTCTGAACAAAGGGAGTGTATCGGTAGCCAGATGCAAATTTACTGTGGGATTTAACTATGGGTTTTGGCCTGTCAGCATGCAGTGTAGAAACAGGTCAATGTAACTTATCTAATATTATCTCTATAACCTAATACATTGTTTTATTACTGTGTCTTATCACTGCATTGTACAGGGAACTGACTAAAATGGCCTACATCACAAATCCTATTATGCCTAAGAGACGCTATTCTATCTAGCTATCCTGCTTTGTTAGTTACAGAGATCGTTATCAGAGTCTTGTGTAAGGGCACACAGCAACACTTGACACAAAACACGTGACAAACACCTGAGAGACTGTGGATGACACGTCTGTACTCCTGCCAAACCCATCCTCCCCCTACTTCCTACCATACAACCCTCCCTATTACTATTGTTACCCTTACTGATCATACTCAAAGTTTTCATACTTTTTATGGATTATTATTATTTTGCTGCTATTATCATTATTATTATTATTTTCATCGTTATCCTGTCATTATTATCCAACACTAATCCAAGCTCCACAAATCAGTTATATACATTGAAAAGAAGTCCCCTCTGCCCAAATCAGTAACCAGCATTCTGAGAGGACGATGAATGATTTAAACAGCATACTTCAAGGCTTTCAACTGGAACGCATGTCACATGAGGGCCTGTTGAACTCACCATATTCAGTAGCTCGGGGCCCTTGACAGATATAAAGTTTAAACCAGACTCATTGGCAACAGCCTGCAATAATCAACAGAGAAGGTTAGTTTTTAAGCTGTGAAGTTACAAACCCTGCTTAGTACTTGAAAGCAAAATCTTTAATATAACCGTACAAGTTAAGCTAGCTGGAGGTACATGTTAGGTTTCACAGACCTGACCCAAATCAATGTATTTGTATTTCTAGTTGAGGAAACTGCAATACTGATTATGCCTTTAAAATCAATCATTAACAAGGACACGGACTGTCGGTGATGCAAAGCACCAGGATATGTCATTTTTCAGTTTTGGCATTTTAAAGTACCAGTAGCTCCCCTTTGTGGACGATCTAGTCCATGAGGTGCTTTGCATTTAAAAATACATGACAATTAAGAGTGATCATGTCTAAAGAGAAAACATCGGTATACTTTTGCAAGAAGGGTCTTTCCACAGCCTGGAGGTCCAGCAAGCAGCACTCCTGCAGGGGCACTCAGTCCCAGAGCTTTGAACTCCTCTGGACTACGTACAGGAGCCTGAACACACACATACACACACAGTGTATACTCTCAGTGTTGCATATAGTTAACAGGCTACAGCACATTATAGCCTCGTAAATACTTAAATATTTAAATACTTAAGGGCTAAGCTGGCCCCAGAAGATTTCTGGGTAAATTTTGGGTTTGATTTGAGGCTGATCTAAACCATTTATCTCCCCAAAAGATCCCAACCCTTTGGTCCCCTCTGAAAGACAAAGTGTGAGGGGTTTACTGGCAGGGTGCTGAAAGAAGACATAAAAATGCATATAATCTGTTTTTGTGTACCCCATTTCACAAGCTCCAACTGTCTTAAAAATTGAAAAACGTGATAACTAGCAATGCTCACAGTGGAAAGAGCTCTAGAAGCTTCCGTAGATGTCTATCGCTTTCTATACGCCATTGCTATGTTTTTTTGCATAGGCTTCCAGTACCAGTTTTTCTGGTACTTCAGTATATGCAAATCATGACCTTATTCACCCCTTTATTCACAGTGCTTCTACACTGTGACCTACACAATGGCCACATTCACAAACTAGCCCCTTTGTTAGCTTGACAGCTAGTCACAATCACAAAGCCAAAGGCACAATCTCAAAATACCGTGACTACTGGATATGTGATCAGGTGCATTTACTCATATAACTAAAGTCAAAAACTGTAAGTGAGCCAAATGGAAAATGCTGCAGGTAATAAAGGTCAAGGCAGAGTATTTTGTCATTATGAAAGGCTAGAATGAATAGATATATAATAAAACATAACTGGCTGAATGCTGTTTGTTCTTCTCAGGACTCTTTGTTTTCAGTAACCTTATACCGAATATTCTGTACATTCAGTACTCTTTGCTCTAATGCATACTGTAAATATACGGCGTCGGCT
>JAOVVG010000034.1:6523646-6538116 GCA_028566375.1 Leptodoras nelsoni | reverse complement strand
CCAAGTTGATGACTAAGCACTCTTGTAAGTTGCTCTGGATAAGAGCGTCTGCTAAATGCCATAAATGTAAATGTAAAGACAAATGCATGCTGTGACTCTAGTAAGGATGCAGACTGTTACTAAGTCAAATGAAAAAAAGACTTTACCAGGGGAAATTGTGAAAATAGAAATTACTTCTTGATGTACTGTAAAAAGCATGACCAAGTATCAAATGGCTAAGTAGGCTAGGATTCATTGATAATAAAGATATTTGTGATAACTTTCCAGGCTTTGGGGCAGTTTAAGTTTAAGAGTAAAGGTGTGAAGAATAAATCTAAAAGAATTTAATGTTATTTATTTATTTTTATCTTTGGAATTGCTTTGAGATGATTGTACTGAAAGTAGAAGTATGTGTGGGTATGCTGTTTTTTATTTTTTAAAGATAATGTTGAAGGTCATTAACAAGCCATCAGTAAATAGCTGTCAAGTGCTGGTTACTCCTCTCTGACTTATTGTTCTATTATTGTATATTGATGGGTGCATATTGCTATACTAATGAAGTGAAAACACATTGAATACACACATTAAATAAATGCTCCTTTCTCACTTGAAGGTCTTGGTGTTGGTGGGAGGGGATAGTGTGAATGACAACTTTGAGCGGCGGGAACCAAATCGATCCCTGTGGTTTGCTCAGCGCTTTCTGAGGGGAGAGGGACTCATTCGGACTATAGAATGGGAACCTCTGGTTCAGCTCCCAGAGCCACCACGATTTCGCCACTGCGTGTGTGTGCTCAATAACTTGTTGTACATACTAGGAGGGCGCAAATACTATGGGAAACTGGATATACTCAAGTCTGTGGTGAGGTAAAATACAAACATGTAGCCATTTGATAATTTGACAGAAATACAAATGCTCCTTAAGTTATTAAGCAAAGAAAGTGCAAGATATCTGCTACAACTAATTACATATAGCTACACAACTAATTATATAGTAGTGCTTAAAATGCTACTAACATTAGTCACAATGCAGTTGGTTGAGATACAAATGATGTAACTATGATACCTATTAATGCAAAAAAGACTACTTATACTATAAATTATTGTCTGGTTTACATGAAAAGATCATCCTAAAATTTTCATCTGGGATAAATATAGTGGTATGGTAAAAAACAGGACAAACTCAGGGAAACAGACATATAAGGTACCTTTATAAGCTTTTATAAAAATATATGATAAAATATTAATAATAAAATATGTATCTGTTCATTTGCTTTCCTAACATTTTCTAACAAATTGTACCTTTATAACTGCATCAGCTTTTTATTTTGTACATTATAATATTTAATCATTTAATAATTGTAATATTGTAACTTCCAACTTAATGTTTTTTTCGGACTGGCATAACTGTTTGGTATTAGTGTAAACCCATACGCATGTAAGATGATCATAGACCATATAAATATACTGTATATACAGAGGGTTTGAATGTGTGTCTCTTTTCAGATTCAGCCCTGCCCAGTTTAAATGGGAGTGTCTGCCTGATATGGCCAGTGCCAGAGACTCCTTTGCTGCTGTGTGTTGGAGAGGCAAGGTGTTTGTCCTGGGAGGAAATCATGACGACACAAATTACCTGGATTCTGTGGAGTATTACACACCTGAAGACAATATGTGGAGGTACAGATTCACCTGCAGTCATTTCTTTGATGCTCATCATGTTTATTTTTATGGCTTCTGCATTTATGAGTCGGTACAAAAAACTTTTTTATTCCTAAATATTATTTTTGCAGAAAATATGTTTTTTATGTTAGTAAAGAAAGCAACATATTACATAACAGCTCACTTTTCTGATAAAAAAAAAAAACACAATGAAGATGCTGAAAAAAGGAAGTGTGGCTGTCAGTCTCCAGTAGAATTGGGGCAGATTTTCCAAGACATCTTACCAAATCTTCAATCTTATCAGCAAATTTCATTATGCAAATGTTTTAGGCAGAATCAAAGGCATGTAGTAAAGCAAAGAAGCTTTCAAAAATAATGAATATTTCTACACTAAAGAAAACACTCTAAAGTGTAGAAAACTAATAAACTAATGGACATCAATATTTGGTATGCTTTTTTTCTTAAATAGTGTTATTTATTTATGTAATTTGAAAAAACAACTTAAAGTGCCTTTGGTGCTGGGCTGCCAGAAGCTGTCAGAACAGCTTCAGTAAACTTTGACATAGATTGTACATGTCTCTGGAAGTGTACTGCAAGGATGAACACCATTCTTCGAACAGGTTTTCCTCCAGTTGGTGTATTGATGATGGTGGTGTAGAGTGCTAACACACTGGTAAAAATCTTCCATAATTGTGTTAATTTGAGATATGGTAAAGACCATAGCATGTTATTTACATAATTTTCATTCTCAGCAAACCATTCAGTAAGGCCTCAAGGCCTGTAGATGGAGCAGAGCCAGAAGTGATCAGTCAGAAAACTTTGTATTAATTGGAAATCCATAATGTTGCCAGAACAACATGCTCACTAAAATGACCCTGTATTCCCTAGCCATATCAATGTCTTCTCAATTTTGGTGGTGTAACTTTCATATTTAGTTCATTGACTTAAATGTAAAGGCAAAACCAGTAAAACACTGCATACCTTGAAAGATGTGGATGAGATAATCGCCAACTTCTCAAACAGAAGACAGAGACTTTTAAGCACAATTACATAGTCTAGGTCTCTAGTATGAAAAAAAGCCCACCTCAATCTAATATGTAACAGCAGAATATTAGGGAGAAAGTTGGGTTAACTCTCCTTGTCCATCAGTTTTTTTACATGAAATTTCAATGTCACAGGCAACTGGAAAATTATCGATATTAAAAAGGCAAGAGTTAATCAATAATAATAATCAATAAGGCTCAGACCTTTTTAAGTTACTGGGCAAGACTTCATAAAGATACTGTTTAATGTGTTACTGGAAATGATTGCAGAACTTGGTTAATATTCAGGAAACAGCAGATCATTTTCATAGGGAGGGGTATTGCTGGGAGTTTCTGTGATAAAACCATCTTGGTGGTTCCTCAAACCAAACAACTCCTGCAACAAAGCCTGCCTCTGAAGATGGGTGTGGGCCAATATAGGTGTTTTTGGTGAAATCTGTAGCAAGAGATGGGTCTCCAGGGTCATACCCACACATGTGCTGTGGTCCACAGAGTAGTTCCAGTAGTCCAGAGGGAATGTGTTGAGACATCCTAGACTGAGCATGTATTTGAATGACTATTCAACATGGGTAATATCCTGTTGAATTGAAGGCTACCAAATTCAGTTAGTAACAAGTGTCTTTTTTCTGGGGGGCATTTGTGTGTGCCCATTCAATCCATTTGGAAGCATTTCACAAATGCGCTCTCACCAACTAAAACATTACCCATATCTCTCCCCCTTTTTGAGGGTTCATCGATGATATCTTTCTCAAGGATCCCCAGTATGTGTTCTCTCCCAAGGATCACAGATGCACCCAATCCCTTACACTCCAATGACAGCCCTTCTCTTTGCTGCTCTCTTGAATGGTTACCTCTATTTAACAATAACAGCTTCATCCCCTTACTCTATCCACTACATCCCAGCCTCCCCTATTCATCCCAAACATTCCTTCACACATCCCATTCTTTTTCCATTTATCCCAACCCTATTCATTATTCATCTCAATCCTATTCCCTATTTAACTTACATTTTACATTTATGGCATTTGGGAGATACCCTTATCCAGAGTGACTTACATTTATCTCATTTATACAACTGAGGGTTAAGGGCCAATAGCAACAGCTTGGTCGTGCTGGGATTTGAACTCATGACCTTCTGATCAGTAGTCCAATTTCTTAACCACTGGCCCAGTTTTTGCCATGTAGGCAAAGGCCATGATTTTGAATTGGATGCAGGCGGCTATTGGAAGCCAATGGAGGGATCAGAGTAAGGGGATAGTGTGGGAAAATTTGGGGAGGTTAAAGACAAGACTGTGTTGTGGATCAGCTGTAGTGGTCGGATAGAGTTCTGAGGGAGACCTGAAAGGAGTGAGTTACAGTATTCCAGTTTGGAAATAACCAGTGATTGAACAAGTATTTGTATGGCTTGAGTTGTGAGAAATGGCTGGATCCTTCTAATGTTGTAAAGGAGGTATCTGCAGGAGCGAGTCAGGGTTATGATGTGGGCAGTGAAGGACAGTTTGTTGTTGATGGTCACACAGAGGTTGCAAGCTAGGATAGTAGAGGCATGTTGTCCAGAGAGATAGTCAAGTCATGAGTCATCAGACAATCCAAGTTTTGGTTAGTGCAAGGAAGTCAAGATGGTAGTGAGAGGCCAGAGCTGATATCAAATCAGCTTTCTTCACAGCAGACAGGTAGTTCCATAACCCACCTACCACTGCTGACATAGACTGTGGAAGTAGTTGAGGGTAGACAAGGTTGTTGATGGTCTGCCTCTGGCCAGTGGAATGAGACAACTGAAATGGGATTAAGGCATTTTTTTTAAGAGTTTGAGAGGTTCCTGGGTGAAAACTAGATAGGGATACAAGGGTAAGTTTGAGAATAGAGGACAAACAAATAATTCTTCAAACAGGTACAGAGGCAGAGTGCCTTCAATATATCTACTAAGCCTTGCCCACCAGTTCACAGTTTCATCAAGACATGGCTGAAAATGAACTCTCATAGACTCTCAAGTTAAGGCAGTTTCTTTTCATACTGCAGATCTGATTGGCTTCCAGGAGAGCTTACACATACATGTTTTTGTCATATTCAAAAGAAGACACTCTTTTTTGTATCAGTATTGTTTTAATGTTTAGCCATCATGCAATTGAATGATTCTTGATTTATTGTTAGTCAGCTCAATAGTTGATCAGTACTGTGGATATAAACTGCAATGTTTCTTGTGCAGTATTTCTTTTTAATATATAATTCACTTTTATGTTTAGAAAAAAAACATTTAATAAGGTGTTCAGCTGAAGAATAAAAGAATAAAACAGCTTGGACTGGATCAACCTGATTAACAAATTCAGCAGCAGGCAAGATTGAGGACAAGCTTAAATGTACGGTTTGCTTTATTTGTTATAAATGGGCTAAAGAAAGCATTTGGTGGCATGGGTCTCCCATAGGGCTGTGGCCCAAGCCAAGGCATGGCCAGTGAGGAGGGAGACCATATACACCACCCTGGATCGGCTGGTGGGGAACCTGAATGGGTTGTTGCTTGAACACCAGCAAGCATTGGAGTAGAAAACCCCGTCAGCATTCTAGCACCCTGCCAAATCTCTCAAGGGGTAGCCACTGGAGAGTCCCAGGGTAAACTAGCTTTGGGGGGGGGGGTTGGGCTCAGGAACAGCCTGGGCTTCTGCTTGTCTAGAGCCCAGGTCCCGATTTACCCCCTGTAAGTCATTGATTCCCTTTCTAAACCGGCAGAACTGGCAGGCAGAGCATGTGTACTGTGACACATACCGGAAAATCAAAATGGGCGTTTACATACAAAGCACGCACCCCAAACAAACAAACAATGACCTGGGAGACCCGGAAGCGCCTCACTGATGCCTCTGGGAATAAATTGACAAGCTTACACTAGGAACTTTGATAGGAGGGAAATACTAGCCCTGAAATGTGTATCATTTCCTTGGGGATAACCCTTATTGCCAACCCTCTATGAGGCCTGACGTTAACAACATCTGTCCCTAGCTACCTCATACTGTAGAGCTACAAATTACCATGGAAAGGTATAACAAGAGGGACCCCTCAAAATCTCCTTTAAGTAGGCTTGCAAGCAGGTGTCTCTTGTCAATGTTGATTGGCGCTAGAGGTTCTGGGAATTGTAGTTCCCGTAGCATGATCACCTTGCCACCACTTTAACCTCGTGTAGGACTGCAGTACATCATGCCCCCTTACAGTTGCTTCATAGTTTGTTATCCTTTAGTCCTTCATCAGTGGTCACTATATAGTCCAGTGGTGGACTATACTCAGTCCAGCAGTGACACTGAGGGATTTAAAAAACTTCAGCAGCACTGCAGTGTCTGATCCACTCACACCAGTACAACACACATTAACACACCACCAGCACATCATCAGGGACTGAATTCAAGCTACTTTGAGCTATGATACTGCTAGAATTTAGCCATATACTATCTTATAAAAATTACAAGTCCCAAAACCCAAGTATTCCTAAACTACATAAAACCACTGAAGTGAAGACATAGCCAATGCAATAGCTGCTGTAAGTGTGGTAACAGCTTTGTGTTAGTGCTCATTCAAGTGCTCTTGAAAGATGTGGGTCTTTTTTGAACAGTTGTAGATGATCTAGAAAAAAAAATGGACAAAAACCTCCATACAAGGGGATGGTTTTAATGTTATGGCTGATCAGTGTATATTGAGAATCAGTACAATGGTGTTGTAATTAAATAAGTTTAAAGAATAATCTTTCTTTTTTAAATTATTTGATATTATGCTTCTGTCCTCTTTAATAGGTTGGCTCATCCTTTAGACACACCCATCTTTGGCCATGCGGCTACGTTATTGGATGGTGAGATTTTCATATCAGGCGGATGTGACTCTCGTCTACGCTGTCTTCCTTCTCTGTGGCACTATGATCCTGTCTGTGGCTGCTCCATCAGGGCTCCAATGGCAAGTGGAGCTGGACGTGCAGGTCATGTGATGCTGGCTGCTGGAAATCAACTGGTTGTAGCTGGAGGACTACAGCCCCTGCAGGTGGGTTTTGGGGACCAGTTACAATGTGAGGCATATGATGTGCTGCAAAATTGCTGGATGTCCCTTCCCTCATTACCACGACCCCACCTATTTCCTGCAGCCACAACCCTTGATGGAATGCTGTATGTCTTGGGCGGGTCTTCATCAGATTCAGGATATGATACACCATGGGTTTATCGTTATGATCCACACTACAAATTGTGGGACAATATGGGAACATTACCACGACCTTATGCTGACCTTGCAGCATGCATGCTTCAATTACCCATAAACCTCAGGGGTGAATGTTGAAGTCTGAATATTACAAAAGAATACTGTGTTTTTTTTTCAGTGTGGGAGTAAAATGCCATATTTTCATGTTGTATTGGAGATAATGAAAATACAAATATAGGCCATTACAGATAGCATTATGTAAAACAAAAGTCTGAAACAGTTGAAAATTGTCAAGGTTTGCATACAGTATGCTTGCATAATGCCCCTAAGCACATTGAGAAAGATGTTTTCAGAATTGCACAATTTAGACTCTTGGGGTTGTCCAGGTTCAAATCCATCTATTAGACATTACATGCATTACAACAGGCTGTTTGGTATAGTTGTAGGAAAGAAGCCACACCAGGATCTATTTTGCTAGCGAATTAATTTTAACCAGCTAACAATAACCAATAAATTATTTGAATAAAATGTGCATTAGCCCTGTCATCTGGAGGTTGCTAATCCAGGTGACGCTATAGCTGCCTATGGCTGGGAGTTGAGAGATCAAAATTGGCCGTGCTCTCAGGGTGGGAGGTGCAGCATATGTTCTCTCCCACATCAATTGGAGCAACACTGGCCAATAACAGGCATCTGTGGGCTCATGTATATCATGTGATCATGTGGGAGTGCTTTCCTCCTAGAGTAAGACATTGCTCCCGGACATTGTATGAGCAGTAATTCATAATGAGGTGGCATCAGTTTCTCTGAGGAAACGTGTGAAGGAAGCCAAGCTCTACATAGTGCCACCTTGCGGTGAAATGACATCAACGTTTTATTATTCCTCTGGACATGGTCTTAAACATAGCATTCATGTTTTATGTCTATCCAATGAAGTAATGACCTCAAATAATTTTTGGCTAATTTCCCATTTATGTCTACCATATTATATTATTATCTCTGATTACCACACTACCTGTCAAATGATGCTACTTGTCAAATACTATTTGAATAGCATGAATGATCTAGGGGGAGATAAAGAACATTTTAAAGAAAACTCAAAATGGCAGAATATTCAAAATGGCCGAAAACTGCATCATTGGGTTTGTCTAATCATCTACTAATCATCACTTAAGCCAATCAACTAATCATCACTCAAGCCAATCAACTAATCATCACTCAAGCCAATCAACTAATCATCACTCAAGGATTCATGTGTTGAATTCTCTACAGCAGACATTTTAAAGATTATGAGTATAAATGTTAGTGCTAAAAACCTAGATGGGGTGATCCCAAATTGGTGAAATGACTATTAATATCATTCACAATTGGTGTGACAAATTTTTAAAACTTTTTTCTGTGCAGTTGTATGGACTGGCGTAGACTTAATGCAATTATTACCAATTACTGTAACGATTATTAGTAGGCCAAGTGAGATTTCTTTGTGGTTTTTGACTGCCATATGTGAAACAAATTTTTCAATTTTGCGTAAAACAATTATATATACACCATATGGTACACAGTTGGACTTGTATATCATGCTTCTTATCAACATAGTCACTGATTGAAATCCTTTAAGTGTTTGCAAACTGAGATTATGCATCAAGATGAAAGCTTTCTTGTTACTTTAACTGTAAAAGTTTGCTGTGGTTGGACGCATGTTGCCTTCTTTTTGCAAGTGCAGTTTAAGCAGTGTTGTGTGTAAATATGAGTCAACCCCTGACATGGAAGACTTGGGAAACAAGGGAAACAAGCTTGTGAAACTCAGACAAGGGCTCTCCATTTTACCCCACTCCAAAAAACCCAAACAGAGTGTGACAAGTTGGTATAACCCAAAAAGCAAAGGACAAGACCATTTTGGATATTGGAGTCAGTGGAATCTGCCAGTACCCTTTGGCATTGAATAAAGCGTGCTTCACCTAACCAGCTGAGCAGTTAAATGTACAGTTAAATTCACTCACACCCTCCATACTCCCATTACTGGGAGCTTGTTGATACATAAAAGTTTATAGTTCTCTGAACACTTTATTCTTGAGGAAATATAGTTCTCTGAACAATTTATTGCTTTTGTGAATGCAACTTCTGACGTGGAGGAATGGTAAAGATTATTACACTAAATTAAGGTTGGTCTGTGCAGTTATTCTTAAAAGCAATAAAGTATGACTCTAAATCTAGTTTACATTCAACAGTAGACTCAGCCATCTCCTGCTTTACAACAGATGCAGTACACAACTGGTTTAGCACTAGCATTGCTCTGCTTACCAATTTACCAAACAGACAAACAGAAGCTTAAGTAACAAACTTACCAATGCACACAAACGGCCACAAAGACAAAGTGTGTTCCCGCTAACTACCTATCCAACAAGCTTACAAACTCACCCCTAGTCTTCGTGAGGCGTAGTGCACTAGAGGTTTGTAAAATGCATTTACAAACCAGTGGTACGATAAAGGCGACCAGCACGCTGGCAACCCCTCGAATCTGTGGAATGCTCCCGAGCCAATGAAGGGAAAAGGGAAGCTCTGCCCACCGTACCTACACACTGGAGAACAAAAACGCGTTGAATCCCCTATTGGGAAACACCGCTAAACCTACAAGGGAACACCTGTCCAAACCTTTCCACCGTAGTGCACATTAGAAGACTGAACTTACCTTCTACATCCCCAAAAATCACCACCCAGACCATGGAAAACAGCACTTCCACTCCAATCCAAAACACAAACAATGCACAAACCTGTTCAAACTATCAGCACGTCTCCCAAGAGTGCACAACTATCCAAATAAGGACAATGGCATCACGGGCTTTCCCCACAAATGCCAATTCAATATACGGACAACTCATCTCAAAGGCCCAAAGCCAACGAGCTACAAGAGATATCCAATATAAAACACGCACTAAAACTCAATGCCACAATCTATATAACTTGGAAACATAAAAAAAGGAACATTTATTAAATATTAAGTATAAATATAACAAAACTATGAGATGTGAATGTAAGTAGTTTAATGTAGATGCTGGGATGTATTGCATGTATGTGAAAGCAATGAATACACAAATAAGGACAAACTCAAGAGTGCAAGGTGAAGCCAGTACAAGACAGACCAGGCCTAGAGCTCAGTAGCAGCAGAGCAGGCCCCAGCAGCATGCTAGGAGAAGTGGAGAGGGAGAGAGAGAGGACAAAGGGAACAGGCGGAGCTTAAATAACCTCTGTGACCTGGATCCACAACAGCCATGACCTGCACAGAGGAGGAGCAAACAGCAGGCACCACCCACACACCCAGACCACAGTGTGTGCATGTGTGTGTTCAGAAAATTGAATGTATTATGTTCAGAGAACTATAAACTTTTACATATAAACAAGCCCCCAATAAAATATGTAACGGGCATACAATAAGGAAATAGAAATACTTCTGCTTCATGTTAAAACTTTAATCAGTTTACTGGTTACAATTGTTTGTGTGTGCGTGTGTGTGTGTGTGTAGGTGTGTTTGTTACATGCTGGTAGAGTACAGTATATCTCTATTCCCATTCTGAAAGTTTTAGTAGTTAGGTAAAAAATCTGGCAAACCCTGATTCTCCATATGCAAGGAACAGGGGGTCAAATGGGTTTAAATTCTAGTCATTGACATTATTTTAATAAATATAGTAAGCTGCTGGGAGTTATAGAGTCTACTTCCATGCCTTAATATATGATGTTTCTGCTGGCTCTTCATCTGTCTTTATGTAATGTCCATATATAGTTGAAGTCCACACAGAATACTGTGTATTCTGATGAAATCTGTATTCTGGGTATGTGTATAGTAGACTAAACCTACCTGGAAGGCAAAGAACAAAAAAAGTACTGAACTTGTTAGTGTACTCTAATCAGTATGGATAGCCCAGATACTGTGCATCATAAATATTGGATATGGTGTTCTTTGGGTGATAACCTTTTTCATTTTTGAGCCAAATAAACCTTATCTAAAATGTTCTACCTTAGCCTCCATAGATTAACACATTTTACATGATAAAGGGTTTCATTCTAGCCTACGTGATAGCCCAGATGTGAAAAATAAAACAGATTTGGCACATGCATTTGTCTCAAGGGGCATTGTCATTTACAGAAAAAAAAACTGCTTTATTTAAAAACCTAGCAGACATATACAAAATGTCAGACAAGGACAAGGTCACATGAAATGAGTATGGTGATCAGCAAACAGACAATACTAGGCAATAAAAATGTCAAATAAAGATCTAAAACCAGACATAATAAACATGGCTTGTCACTTCAGGTGATAAATGACACTGGGCAATTTGCATCTGTGGAGTGTTTTATTTGAGTGTATACAGTATGTGGAGGAGGCTGTGATTGAGTCCAGGTGTGTGTTATCAGTAGTCAGGTCAATGGGAATGTGACAGCAAATTGTTTTTTTTATAATGTGGCCATGATTGTAGGCTGTGAAGCAGTGTTGGTAATGGAGTTAATGCCAGTTCTGGCATTGAAATGACATCATCTGTTCTTGCTAATGTCACCCAGGTTCCCCTTCATGGTGTTCCATGGTACATCTAAGGTTTTGGAAATCCTCTCCTGATTAATACATTTTGCCAATTAGAATGTTTTGTAAGCTTTTTCTGACTATTGCATTAGAATGGATGAAGTTGGATAAAACCAAGAACAACTCAAAACAGTCCTATAGAAACGGCCCTACTTGGGTTTATCAGAATCACTTTATTGATGACAGTTGTTTGATAATAACTTTTGAACATGAGCTAGAATGTGATTGGTGAATTCTGAGACATGCCCCACTATAAACAGCATACTCTTACAAATCAATTTTTGTTTAATTGCTGAACATTCTGGCTTAATGGAAATTCCCAACATAATGTAAATTCAATCATTTTGATAATGGCTTCTTTTTTCCCAGATCAAGTAGAGAAAAACAAATATGGAATCACTGAATGTTGAGGGAATAAATATGGAATCACCTTATAATTTCCATTTGTAAAACACTGCTAAAAATGCAAATTAGTGTGCAGGTAAAGGAGAGTGTTTAGAGACCTTAATGGGCTATTTGAAAAGAAACACAGCCCCAGCAAGAAAGTTGTCAGTTGAAAAAAATAGAAAGAATAAAAAAAGGAAAGGATAAAAAACTCATTCAAGATGTTGATTATTCCCAGTCAGCTGTGCCTAAAAGTTGGTGCAAGAATATACCAAATGGGAAGGATATAAAAGGAAAACACACAGGTAGACCAAGGAAGACATCATCAAGATAGTACAACTCGAAGCATGTCTGTAAGAAATGTTCTTAGGTTTGGTGATAAAGTCAGTTTTCAGGATGATAACAGAGCAAGATAGTAGATGACTACAGAGCAAAGAGTGTAAAGGCATATCATCTCTGTTACATGGCCAGAAGCAGTCTGGTTTTTCATTAGGTCCATGCATCATACAAATTCAGGCCATCATAAAAAGCCAGTATTAAATGTGATTTTTGTTTTCTTTTTTGTTGAGCATTTCTTCATTTTTTCCTCAACATGTATTGGTTGATCTGGTAAAAAGTACATTTTATTTGTCTGAGGTACATTTCACAAAGCTAGAATCTTCAGGTATTAAACAAAACAGTGTTTGGTGTCATATCTGTAAATTTGTTCATTTGCTACAAAGTAAAATAAAGCTGTCTGAACATCCTCCAAGTGTGGTGATTCCATAATTTTTGCCAGGCGTTGCTGTAAAGGACAACCATCTTTTGACTAACGTTCTTCCAACCCGATTCTCCTGTATTTTACAAAGCACCAAAACCTACACAGATTCTATTGCTGTTGGATGTGTTGCCCTACAAGCAAGCAAAGTAAACAAACAACAAACATGTTTCATTTCAAAAGCATTTTAATGACTTTGCACATATTTATAACAGATAGGCTAAAAGGCTACAGGTGCAGATTCATCCACATGAGGTCTGGGTCCATGTTTTACATAAGAACCAGCAAACCCCAGAGGCAATATGGCAATATTCTGATTGTGCAATAATGATGAAAAGGTATTGTTACAATAGTTACACTGACAGATTGCGCACTATTTACCAGGTAGCCAGAGAAAGTAGTGAAATGAGAACACGGTGCTATAACCAACAAGCAAGCAGCTGTTTTTTTTTCAGTTATATCATTTCTCCCCCCCCAACCAACCCCCAGAAATAACACAATCCAGTTCTATACTTACCAAATGACGCCTTTTAGGAGTTACATCTATTATCATATTTTACTCTAAATAATCTTTAAACATACAATATATTGCAACTCAAGTACAAGAAGAAAAAACTATTTTTTAAAAAATGTTTTTTATCCTTGATAAAAGTATTCCTTCATAAGTAGCCAACATTCGGACCATTCAAATATCATTAACATATCAAACATTTCAGCAAAAGCAAATATTAGCCACTATTTTGTGGGTTTGCATTGAGACGCATTTGCTTCATACCAAGCTCTCGGATACAGAGACTGCCCTTTAAGGAAACTTATAATGGCTAATGCTTTTATTAGTAATGTAAATTCACCAGCAGGTTAACAACTCAACGGAGTCTAAAGCACCACTGCCCTCCATCAATAAACGCCTCACAAAACTGAGGGCAGATCCTACAAACGTCACGCACTTACAAAACAAGAGAGAGGGAAAAAACGAGCGATTTAATTGCACTAAAGCAGATATAGAGAACAAAAGCAAGTACAAAGAAATAAGAGATGACTGGTGAAAAGAACGCTTATTAACTATAATAAATTGTCTTTGAGACTAAAGAATAATTTACAAATGACTGCTCAAAGCACCTCATAACCTAACAACCCTATAATATACTCCAGCTCCTTTTCTTTTAAACCAAAAAAATGGAAAAAAAAACAACAAAATAAAACAGCCTACTCAGAGGAGTCTCAGGCATTGCCAAAAAAAGTGTGGACTTTTGTCTCTGAGCTTTTGCGTGGTGCTCCACTTCAGGAAGAGGATGAGGGAAAAAAAGAAAAAACAAACAACAAACTGCTGGGAAAGTTCTATTTCTTCTTGAAGAGGCTGAAGCGCTTCTCTTTGTCTTTCTCCCGCTTGCCTGGGCTAGACTCAGCACCCATGCTTACAGAGGTGGGGAGGGTTTGGGTGCGTCCTGGGGCAGGAGTGCTATGACTGCTGATCTCGGAAGGGGTTTTGCATGAGATTGCCTGGATCCATGAGTTCATCTCCTCCTGAGGAAACAGAGAGGTAAGGAGAGAGAACAAGGGACCAAATATCATGTGTGGTCATAAAATGTGCTTATTTCATGCACTCTGGAAAAAAGTATCCTATTTGTGTCTAAAAAGGATTAAAACAATGCTACTATATGTATCCATTTAGTGCACTAAATAGGAAGTGGCTGTGGCCTGAACTAGATTAGTACATTAAATCAAACGGCCGCAGCAACCTTGGTGGTGTAGTATAAGTTATGTGTGTAGTTGCTGACTTGATCATAAACGGCCGCAGCAACTTAGTGGTGTAGTACAGGATATTGTGTGTAGTTGCTGTGTGTAGTTGCTGACTGGATCATAAACGGCCGCAGCAACTTAGTGGTGTAGTATAGGATATTGTGTGTAGTTGCT
>JAOVVG010000034.1:6433448-6444260 GCA_028566375.1 Leptodoras nelsoni | reverse complement strand
GAGAGAGAGAGAGAGAGAGAGAGAGAGAGAGAGAGAGAGAGAGAGAGAGAGAGAGAGAGAGAGAGAGAGAGAGATGCTGATCTTTCAGTTCATCACACTTCACCTGTGCGGCTGGAGTCCGTGCTGCAGAGTGCCGGGACAGGACCTGCTAGAACATCAGGACTGACTGTAGGAGCATCAGACACAAACTCCTCCCCTGCTGATGTCGGGATAAATCGGATCCACCTTTAATCACTGCTTTCCACTTTCTCGGTGCTTCTCAGCCCGAAGCTCTTCACTGTGCTTAAGTTAAGTCGTTGGAGTTATGTCCTGACCCGATCTGCTCTTTAAAAACACACACATCCTAAACCAACCTGAGGAAGCTGAGCTAGAATGGGGGATGATAAAGAAGTGACCATGGTCCAGAGGTCCACTTCATTCAGCATCAAGAGTCTGCTGCTTCCGTCCAGAAGCGGGGCGCGAGACGCGGGGCTGTGCGAAAAGAGCGCCTTTTCAGCGGGGTCCGACTCGGAGAAGCGTCCCCACGCCCCCGACACGGAGCAAACGGAAAAGCCGAAGAAGGCGGACGAGAAATCCAGCGCTAAAGCAGAATCCGGGAAAAACGGCAAACTCGACAAGCCTCCGTTCAGCTACAACGCGCTGATCATGATGGCCATCCGCCAGAGTCCCGAGAAGCGGCTCACCCTGAACGGCATCTACGAGTTCATCATGCAGAACTTCCCCTACTACCGCGAGCACAAGCAGGGCTGGCAGAACTCCATAAGGCACAACCTGAGCCTAAACAAGTGCTTCGTGAAAGTCCCGAGGCATTACGATGACCCGGGGAAAGGGAACTACTGGATGCTGGACCCTTCCAGCGACGAGGTGTTTATAGGAGGCACGACGGGGAAGCTGCGCCGGCGCTCGGCCACTTCCCGAGGCAAACTGGCCATGAAGCGGGGTCTGCGCTTTGCTCCGCTGGGCTTCGGAATAAACGACAGGTCGAGCAATCCTCTGTACTGGCAGATCTCCCCGTTTTTATCCCTACACCCGCCTTCTTACAACGCATCACCCAACGGATTTCTAAATCAGAGTCACGGTTATGGCTCACTCATCCCCGGTGTGGACCAGCTGGGCAGCGGCGAGCTCGCACGGCCCATACTAGGCTCCTCCGGAGGTCCTCTCGGGTTTACGAACACTTACGGCATGAGCTCGTCTCCAATCGGGTTGATACAGAGTCAGCCTGGTTATTTGGGAAACCCGCAGCAGCAGCACCAGCAGCACCAGCAGCAAAGCGCGTCCCCGTTCGGCGTGTCCGCTTCTTCGGCGCGCGCACTGCTCTCGGACACGCTCAGGGCCACCTTACCGTCTTTCCCCTCTGTAGGATCAGGATCAGGATCAGGATCAGGAGACTTCCCCGGAGTTTTGTCTCAGCACAAAAGGATCCTTCCTAATTCTTATTTAAATTGAACCTAGACTTCTGATCATGGTTAAAATCCTGACGCGCACGTTTTGTAGGCATTCTGACGTCACAACGCAGTCCTGGTTCCTGAAACTGACAACTGAGCTCCACGGAACAACAAGCAAACAAGCAAAACTTGTAAGAAATCAGAAAAGTCACAAATCCCAAACAAGCTTTTACTCCCAGACTGTTCCCGGTGTTCGGCTTCTACCTTTGTGCCAAGACTAGTGTCTGTGTCTAGAATTTTCCAAAGGTAAACGATAAAGCACATGTTTATCCTTTATCTCATCTACAAATAATTCCAGCCCTCATTATTTTTCTCCCCTGATTGCAGTCTTTATATTTATGTAAAACTGTATTTAATTTTTCAGTGATTAACATCATTGTATTAACCCGGTATATGAAGCATCCTAAGAAAATATATATTATTTATGTAAATATGACTTGTTCACTTAGTCGTATTTTCTGTAAGGGGAGGAAAACAAGCAAACAAACAACTGTAATTAATAGCCAAGATGACCTTCATGAACAACTAATCAAGATTCATTTTGTTTTGTTAATATTTCAGATTAAACCGATCTATGCAAAATTAGACCTACTTCGTTTGCTGACTTAATGACAGATTTATTCTCAGCTTCAGGTATAAACATATCTACTTTTGAAAATAGTTGGATTTAAATAAGTCATTTAAATTTTGGCCTACAGTAGTAACACAACCTAAACGCAGAACCTCTCTTTTCTTCTCTATCCTCGTCACAGTGTGTACACTCACAGAGCACTTTATTATGAACGCTGTATTAATTCTGGTTAGGACTTTCCTTTTTCTCTCGAAACAGCCTCGGTTCTTCATGGCATGGATTCCACAAGCTGTTGGAAACCTTCCTTTGAGATTCTGGTCCATGTGGACATGATTCACCTGCACGTTCTGCTTCTTCTTCTTCTGCTTCTACCACATCCCAAAGGTGTTCTTGAGGATTCAGATCCGGCGACTGGGACGGCCACTGAAGAACGCAGAACTCGTAGTCGTGTTCACGAGACCAGCTTGAGATGATTGTTTTGCGTTGTGCCATGCGGCATTGTCGTTGGAATTAGTCGTTATAAGATGGCTATGAATATGGGATGCACGTGATCAGAGACAATACTGAAATAGGTTGTGGTGTTCAAGCGATGATTGGTATTAACAATGTCTCAATGTGTACGAAGAAAACCTTCCTCAAGTCATTACACCATTTCTACCAGACTGGGTTGTTGGCACAAGGAAACATGGTCCAGTGATCTATCCTGTTAAGGCGACATTCTGACTATTGAGAAATTGAGATTCATCAGACCAGGCAATATGTTTCCAGTCTTCAAATGTCCGGTCTTGGTGAGCCCGTGCGCAGTGCAGCCGCAGCTTTCCGTTCTTAGAAGCGGAACTGAATGTCATCTTCGGACGAGCTTATCCGCCTTGTGCATCCTGAGAACCGCCATTGTAAAGAGTCGTTCTCTGAGTTACCGTCTCTTCAACAAGGCGTTTCCATCACCTTCTGCTCTCTGGATGTTTTTCCTTTATTGCACCATTCTGACCAAACTCTAGACACCGTTCCCTGTCTGGCGTCAACAATCCCGCCACCCAAAATCACTGAGATCACATTTTCCCCCCATTCTGAAAGCGAATATTAGCTGAAACTCCTGGCCTGTATCTGCCTTGCACCATTGCCACATGTCTGACTGCTTAGATAAGTGCATGATGATTAGGTGTACAGGTGTTCCTAATAAAGTGCCCGGTGAGTGTATAATACTTTATTACAACGCTCCAGAAAAGCAGAGCCAATGACTAGTTCTGTTTTGAAACGACATCTGTTTATATTTAGATTTCATATTAACATGTCAACTTGATATAAGCTTGTTTATTGTCTTAAAGACTTCAATTCAGCTATTTCAAACTGCAACAACAAAAAAAACCCAAATCAGCTACGAGAAACACATTGGCTAGGTATAAACACGCACAGGATAATCACTAGCTTCTCGGCTGGATTTAAACGTATTAGGGACTAGTAAACAGTAAACAGTATTAGTCTGAAACCAGAACTTCCCTTTTGTGTAAGAAACAGACTTCAGTACTTCAGGTACAATTTCATTCAAATTCTAGATCAAAATTTGTTTGCATATATACGTATACATAAAATATGCTAGTTGGCACATGGAACAAGTTCTGTTTTTACAGAACTTAGACAGATATGAATAAAATCAGCAGTTCTACATCCTACATGCTTGTTCGTGTCCATCTCAAGGTCAACAGCGCACGAACAGGGACGCTCTGACTGTTATGAATATTTCATAAGCCTGATTTCATGTACAACAGACAAACAAAGAAACAAAACAATAAATTAATTTAGGCTGTAAATGCTTATTGGTAAACCATTTTGACCTTTGGGATTGGATGTTTATTTCTGAAAGCCAGCTCGTTTCTTTTAAACATTTGCCCACGTAAGTGCCTAATTCTTCTAAAACATGTGTTTATGTTTCTGCTCTCTGGGATGAAAATGTTACTTGCTCTGTTTGTAATGACACGGTGCGTTTAATGAGCTTTTGAACACAGGTATGGACAGACCTCTTTTGGTCAGGTTTTTAGTTCAGAATTCACAGTCTGTTGAAATCGCTTAGTGGAGAATTGAAGCACTTTCTAGTATATGAAATTAAAACAAAGCCTCACTGTCTGGCTACAAATAAAATATACGTACATGAAAGATTTTCAAATCTAAAATATTTTATATGCTTTTTGTTGACACTATTATTAGAGTTGCTGACGACGATGATGAGGACGATGAAGATAACAACAATTACAATAATAATAATAATATAAATAATAATAATAATAATAATAATAAAATACAAATTAGTGCCAAATGAAATAAGATGGCACACATAAGCAGAGAATTATAAAAACATGAAAAAGCAAATGAACCAAGTCAGAAAATATTTATGTAGTTTGTAAATAAAATGTATCTTATTTTAATGAACACTAATAAATCAAATTAAATAAATGTTAAAATTAATTTAAAATTATTGTAAAAAATTAAATTATTATTATTATTGTTATTATTATTATTATTATTATTATTGGTAGTAGTATTGTTATTATTATTATTCTTATTATTAATAATAATAATATTAGTATTGTATTAATATTATTATTTATTATTTTATTATTATTATTTTTATTCTTTTTTTCAGTAGTAGTAGTAGTAGTAATTGTATTATTATTATTATTATTATTATTATTAAAAATCTGTTGTTGTTAGAATGACCTATTACTAGGCTCTCTTATTATTAAAAATAGTTTTCCACTGGTTATTTAAAGGTCCACTGCATCCTATAAAGTGCTCCTGAAGCCCTTTCTGGTATGGAAACACTACAGGGTTCTACACAGGACCCTCGAGGTTTCTGTAAAAGGAAGAACTGTTCTCTAGTGGGCTGAGAGCTGCCGGAGGGAGCTCCAGACTGCGCATGCGCAGCAGCAGCGTTTCGTGCCAGCGCTAATGGTCCGCGTGGATCTCTGCCGTGGCCTGTCTCTCCCAATCACGTTTCATTCAAGGATCTAATCTAAATATTTATTATAATTCTAATGATGTTAACAGTAGGTAATCCGCTCCCCCCTTTCCATTTCACTGTTTATTTGAATGTTGAATGATATTGCAGTTTTCCCAAGCACCGCTGTATTTATCTCTGTGCACAGCTGTGTTCAGGGATCACAACACTAAGGGTAAATAAATGAGACGCAAATCTGATCAAAGAGAATAAAAATAAATAAATTAAACCTGATAGTCTGAACAGTCTAATAGTTTAGAGGTTAATTTTGGGGGTAAAAATGAGGAAAATAGACCTACTGTCCAAAGAATAGTCACTTAAATGAAACACAATTGAATTGTGTTATTAAATGGGATAAGATAAAAAAAAAATTCCCCAATGACCATGGCATAAAGGAATCGTGTTAAGGAAATGATCAATGTAAGGATGGTTTATTACAAGGATCGTCTCTAACCTCACAAAAGGAGATGGAGCATGCATGGAGATTTGTGTAGGTCCTGAATATAAAGCATGGAGGGAAGGGAGGTGATTTCAGTTCGGTGCAACACACTTTTCCAATGTGACAGAGTAGCCTGTGCTTTCATTTCCTCTGTTTTTTTGGGGGAAGATGGTAAGACATCTATCTACACACTCACAAACAATATTTTCCTCCACACAGCCACTAAGCTTTTGTTTTAATCATTAATTCCTCAGTTTCTAATTGAACAGAAATCCCAATCTCATCTAATGATAAATACTATAATCATTTCTAAAAATAAAAAATATTTATTTAAAAAACGTTTGTATGTCGATTAACAAAACCTGAATTTAAATGACATTTTTATTTATTCCGGCATATGGAAAAACATGCTACTTATTTCCCTCAGCTTTTCTCGTTATTATAACACCAAAGGTTAAAAAAAATTATATATATATAAAACTAATTATTAAATGTATTTATTTAAATTAATTATTAGTTATTATTAATATATTAAATTGTGTTTAATTTAAGTGACAATAATAATAATTATTATTATTTCATAATAATAATTCGTTATTATTAAAATATTACATTGTGTTTAATTTAAGCGACAAAAATATTTTTTATTATTATTTCATAATAATAATTCGTTATTATTAATATATTAAATTGTGTTTAATTTAAGTGACTTTTCTTTGGACAGTAGGTCTATTTTCTTCATTTGTACCCCCAAAATTAAGAACATTAATAATAATAATAATAATAATAAAGAAATGAATAATAAATGAATAATATAAAAAAACATGGGACGCGTTATATTTGCAGTTCCTAACTACCGCATAGCCTAATAGGCACTCGGGTAACATTTCCTTTTCTGGATGCATATACACGCCTTGCGCATTCAATCCTTCAGAGAAGCCTTTACGGCAGATGTAGATAGGGCTTAATAAGTTGGGTGTGTGTATGAAGATCAGCGTGCCGCCTAGGAGTGATTGCAATTGCATGAAAAAGCTATTTAGGGTGCAGTTCATCCTTGGTGTGTGGAAATGTTATCATGCATGGCACCGCAGTGCTTTCACATGGACATCACCAAGTGTCTGCACAAACCCATCAGTGCCATACAATCGGAGGGCTGTCAGTAGCTACATAGTGGGGCTGAGGGCAACATTTCTCCTGGTTCCTCTTGCCATCGCCTCCTGCACTAGACCTATAGGACAGCCTTGATCTCTACCCTATAGGCAGCCATGAGGGCATCTTACACAAAGCACGTCCTCATGGACCTGAAAAAGGGGTTCATATTTACACCTTGAGCACCTTACACCTTTAGTATAATGTGATTTAGGAACAAGGTTATTCTTTGCAAAGAATGCATGCATTTAATTAGCTTCTACTATTACTACTAGATTGGAAAAGCATTTACTTGATTTAAATGTGGACAGCAATTTCACGTGAATGATCAGTGTGTCAGTGCTTACATATTTTAAAACCTGTAAAAAAAAGCTCTCTTCCTAATATTGGGAGGCTGTAACACTAACCACTGCACCATCATGCATGCACAGAAATATCATTGAATAGACCACTGCATAATACTGACTAATTTAGTAGTAGACCACTGCATAATACTGACTAATTCAGTAGTAGATCGCGATGCAATTACATTTCGGAAAATAAATATTAATTTGCATGTGCGTATAGGCTGTAGAACGCGCAGGAATATTAATATGTATGTTCCAAAATATATATAAAATGTGTTGTTGTTATTCAGTAAGATTTGTAACATGCTCCCGGACCAGGGACGCGCACAGGTGAAATGATTCATGCGCAAAAACATATCTGATGTTAAGGCATCGATCAAGTAGATTTTAACCTAATTTAGGTTCTTTTCTTTCATCTATTCCATGAAATATTTATTAACTAACATATACGGTTATGGTTATTTAACTTCATTAATCTTATTTATATTATTTTATATTTATATTTATATTTATATTTATATTTATATTTATATTTATATTTATATTTATAGAAGCAGGATCTCTGGAGCCAATACGGAATCCTGATAAACGAATAGCCTAAGTGTATAAACTGCAGTAAATGCGTATCTGTACACCAAGAGGCAAATAATCAATATACAATGCGTCTCACTTATAACAGCCTGTTTAAGTGCTGTTCGGTGTCTACAGCGTTCTGACAGCTCGAAATAGACAGCATACAATTGTTTATTTATTTCGTTTTTATTGCCTTATTATTATTATTATTATTATTATTATTATTATTAGTAGTAGTAGTAGTAGTAGTAAAAAAGAGAAGTAAAGAAACAATAGGCACGTCGAGTCGGTACTTCTTCTTTTACTTTTTCTTCTTCTTTTTCTTGTTGTTTTTGTTGTTGTTATTATAATTATTTTATGATGATGATGCTGATTATTATTATTATTAGTAGTAGTATTTATTATTATTATTATTATTATTATTATTATTATTAGTAGTAGTAGTAATAGTAGTAGTATTTTTTATTATTATTATTATTGTTGGTGTTGTTGTTATTAGTATTATTAGTATGTATTATTATTATTATTATTATTATTATTAGTATTATTAGTATTATTATTATGAGTAGTAGTATTAGTAGTAGAAATAGTATTTATTATTATTATTATTATTATTATTATTATTGCTGTTGTTATTAGTATTATTAGTATTTATTAGTAGTAGTAGTAATATTATTAGTATTTATTATTATTAGTTGTAGTAGTAGTATTTCTAACAGTTATAATAGTAGTAAGTATTAAAAAAAAGAAGTAAAGAAACAATAAGCACGTCGAGTCGGTGGAGAGTCGGTTCTCTGAGCCGACTCTTGCAAGTTAAGAGCCGACTCATATGTTTTTTTTCTTGTGCTTCTTACACTTAAACTATTTCGGCAATGTCTTCACTGATTCACTTGCTCATTCATCTTCACTAACCGCTTCCACTGAAACCTGTTTATCTTGGGGCAGGCATGTTGCACTTGTTTTTCTCAAACAGAGTATACAGTTCAAACATTTACAATCTAAGAACCTCTGGGCTCACAGACATATAAATTCGAGGTAAATTGGAGTCAGGTCGGTAAAAAAAAGGCACATAAAGTCTGGTTACTGACGGTGTCTGCTCTACTTAAGAGCAATGTGTTGATGGGAACCAACACATTGTAGAGGACTTGACTGAGGATTGTACGTGGCATCATGGCCTGGAGAGCTCGCAGTTACTGAGGGAACAATGAGTAAAAAATGTCAAGAATGTTTACAGGAGAATGACAGGGTAGTGCTTAATTTTAATAGAATAGAATAGAATAGAATAGAATAGAATATTGTATAGCAGTTAAGGCAGAATGCATTTGTCTATTATTATTATTACTTTTATTTATTTATTTATTTATCTATTTATTTATTTATTTATTTATTTATTTATATATACTAATTATTATTATTATTATTATTATTATTATTATTATCATTATTATTACTTTTATTTATTTATTTATTCATTTATTTATTTATTTTTAGCTATTTATATATATACTAATTATTATTATTATTATTATTATTATTATTATTATTATTATTATTATTATCATCATCATCAGGCAATGATGAAATCCAGGCAATTCCAAAAGGATACAAATGCCTTTTCTTGCAACTTTTTTTAGACTATAAAGAAATGAGTTCGGTGTGGAGAGGCACCAGTTCTATGCAGATAAGTTCGGACAACCGTTCTCTAGAGATCACCTGTTCTTCTGAGCTACATTGCAAGGGAAGAGGTAGGAAGAGGAGGGCCATAAGTGCAGTGCAGTACGCTTGGTCAGGTTCCATACAAAATGTAATTATTTGAGCAAGAGTTGGTTTCGTTTTTCTGGTCTGGATGTTGACAAATTTGCACCAAACTATTTGATACCTCAGGCTGTATGCAGATTTCCAGATACGATGTTGCAGAGTTCTTTAGGAAGGATGTCCTGGTAGGGAATCTTCAGCAGAGTGGACGCTGGAGCTAATGGTCAGAAGTTGATGGGTCTGATTGTGGTATCAACAGAAATGACTTAACATTGTAACATTGACTAATAAGGTCAGTCCAGACTTCTCTATACACAACCACAGATTCCTACTCCTCCTCTGAGATCCACAGAGATTCCTAATTCAATTGAGATACAATCTCCACAGCAAATTCTACCCCCAGATGCCTGATACAGACCTAATGATATGCGGCCAGGATGCATCCTTGTAAGGCGTCCAAATCAGCACAGTTGGCTTCTCTGAACTTACAGGAGCAGCAGATATATAAGGTTTTCTTGGATTGTTGAACTCATCACCCTCTCACAGACAGGAAGCCCAACCACCCTGCAGAGGAGCCTCATTTCTGCCATCTGTACTCACAAATTTATATATTTTACTTACTTACTTGATCTGTTGTTTTTGCTGTTTCGGCTGAAGAAGAAAAAAGAGAAAAGAGTCAGTTTAAAAAAGACAAACCTAATTTATGGTTGCACTGTTCATGGCAAATACACTATCATTATTGGAAGTCTCAGCTTCATTAGATGATCACCTGCTTTGTAAACTACTTTGCAAATAATAATAACTTTTATTATTATAAATAATAACTTTAATAATAACTTTTGTTATTGTTCTTTGTGAGTTCTGCATTATCGAGTCAAAAATATTTAATATTTTCAACAAAAACATTTTTTTAACAAAAAAGGTTACACAAAAATGTTTGCATGTCAGTAACAAAACAACACGTTACATAACAGGCCACTTTTCAGACAAAAAATATAATGAAGCCTGCTGGGTTTTTGCATTAAAAAAAAAAGAAGTAAGTGTGACCGAAGTCTCCAGAAGAGCCGTGGCAGATTCTCCAAGACTCTCAGTAAAATGTAAAATCTAATTTTCTTATAAAACTGCACAGTGTACCTGGGAACACTGTTTAAGACAAATGCACACCGAATATGGACTTCTTTTAGTTTAGTACTGCTTACTGCACTTTATAGTGTTTCCTTTTGTGTAGAAACATCACCCGGTCAAGACCAAGCTGATAAAAAGAGACAGATAAAGAAATTCGGTTTTGGCCTACGTCTCCAGCATTATATATAAAATACATTGCACCTATGAATACATGAGTGTGTGAATTAAAATGAATGGATACATTTTGCTGTTTTGTGTAGAATTATTGTGATAGCCTAAAGAACGGAGAAGTTTAGCATTGTCACTGTGGTGGGAAAAAAAAGGCTTGAGTCTTCTCTCTAAACATAGAGTCCGACTCATGCCGCTCTGGTCCGAGACTGATTCAAGATTACGTAGAATTACTTTAAATTACA
>JAOVVG010000034.1:6277162-6287875 GCA_028566375.1 Leptodoras nelsoni | reverse complement strand
TAGGTGAATTGGTGATGGGAAAATTGGCTCTTAGTGTGTGAATGTGTGTGTGTATGAGCCCTACAATGGATTAGCGCCCTGTCTAGGGTTGGTACCTGCCCTTGCGCTCAGTGTTGTCGGCTGGGCACTGGCTCCCCCGTGACCCCGTAACTGGGAATAAGAGGTACAGATAATGACTGACTGACTGACTACCAAGTTAAGAATGTATGAATACAATGCGCTTTTCTACTTGGCTGTCTTTTTGGGTAGGAGTCTATCAGCACAGCACATCTTGACTTGGTAATCTTTGCCCACTCTTCCTTGCAACAGGGTTCCAAATCTGTCCGATTGCATTGGTATCTCCTGTGACAGCCCTCTTCAGGTCACCCCACAGATTTTCCAGTTTCAGGTCTGGGCCATTCCAAAACATTGATCTTCAGTCGTTCAGTCGTTGTCATGCTGAAAGCTGTAATTCCTCTTCATCTTCTACTGATGACTGATCTTCTAGTGACTGATTTTTGGAACTGTTCATAATTCCCTCCACCTTGACTAAAGCCATAATTCCAGCTGAAGAAAAACAGCCCCAAAGCATAATGCTGCCACCACCGGGCATCACTGTGGGTTTGGTGTTCTTCTGCACAGTCATGCACAGTGTTGTTTTTACACCAAACATACCTTTTGGAATTATGTCCAATAATTCATCTTTGGTCTCATCAGACTATAAGATATTTTGCCACATGCTTTTGCCAGATTTGATGGAGGTTTTTGTGAAATGTAACCGGGTTAGGATATTGTTCTTTGTAAGAAAAGGTTTCCTTCTCGTTACCCTACCCCACAGCTCAGATATATGAAGTAATACAGGAGATTGTCGTCACATGTAGTACAGAACCAGTACTTACCAAAAATTCCCACAGCTCCTTTAATGTTGCTGTTGGCCTCTTGGCAGCCTCCCAGATCAGGTTTGGAGGGACGACCAGTTCTTGGTAATGTCATTGTTGTGCCAGATTTTATCCACTTGTTGATGCCCATGCCTGTCAGCATAGTTCCTGTCTATGTCTTGTGTGAGAAGCCATGACCGTATCACTTCATTTCAAATATTAAAAGATTAATAAACAAATATTAAAAGGTTGTTGGTTCCCTGAGTGATTGTGTATCTGAAAAAGCAGATTATGTTGAAAACCAAACCTTTTTTCCAGGCGTACAAATGAATTCAAGCATATTCCCGAGTATAATTCAAGTATAAACCGGACCCGACATGTCATCCATACAACAAACAGAAAAGATGTACCTTTGAGGGTACCACCCAAGTAAATAGAAAATGCACAGTCTGTTAAGCTTTCTTTCTTTATCCATCTGCAAGGGTGAGTCAAAAATAAGCTGCACTCTGGCTGCAGAACTTATTTTAAGTAATCAGTAAAGGCAAATGAAATTTTTTACGTAATCTCCCTGCTCATCTATACACTTTGTCCATTTGTCAACAAGCTTTCATATTCCCTCATTAAAAAATTATGTAGGCTGAGCTGCACCAGACGTGAACGCTCATCCTCGTAGGGCTTCTTTCAGGGGACCAATCGGGTGATAGTCTGATGGGGCAACATCAGGACTATAAGGAGAATGCTTTAATACCTCAAAACAAAGTTTTGGGAGAGTGTCAGCAGTATCGGTGTCGGTACGTGGACGTGGATTGTCGTGCAACAACATGACGCCTTGGATAGCAGTCCTGTGTTTTGTTCAAATTTTAGGCTTCAGCTCTTCAGTGAGTGTCTCACTGTAATGAGCATTGTTGACTGTTGAACCTTTTTCCTGACAATGTTCCAATACTGGCACTTGAGAATCCCAGAAATCTGTAAGCATCAATTTTCCAGCTGATGGTTGATTTTGAACATTTTCTTGGTTGGTGATTGAGGATGTTTCCTTTCCATTCCATACTCTCAGCCTGTTTACTCTCAGGCTCGTAGTGACAACTGTAATTTTTGACTCTCCCTCGCATCCATCCATCCATCCATCCATCCATCCATCCATCCATCTATCCCTGAGACAGTACAGGGAATAGGAATTACAGTAATCATAGTAATAATACTGTCTATTATATTAATATTATTATAATTATCAATCTGTTTGACTGATCACTTGAATTGAGTGGGTTTAATCCAAATCCCAAAACCAGTTTTGCATATAAATAATGTCAACTCGGACCCAAAGGTCAGGCACAGAAACCTTTACAGATCTAATAACATGTATGTGCACTGAGGGTGAATATATTTCACCAATAAAGTGGTCCCCGGTTCCAAAAAGGTCGGATAGATTACGTTTTATTAGATTAGATCGATTTATTGTAGGTGAGTAGGTCGGCAAACACCACCAGCGTGCTTGGTTATACAGATTGAAACCCGTTTTGCATTATTGCACCCAATCGTATCCGTTTACAATATTTTTCTATTACAGCTAAGCTCTTTACACAGTGTCTTCTGGTGAATACCGTAGATCTGAATTCACAAACGTCCAGTCCGTGTCAAATCACTAATAGTGTTCGTCATTTCCTTTGTGTAAGACTTTTCACAGCTAACATGTTGGAGTCCATAAACGAGGACGCCTTCCTTGGTCTTCCACATTTGGAATACCTGTAAGTGTTGCTTGGTTTTGATTGGAAAGATTTTGAATGTATGAATTGTATTCTCGTATCCAAACTTCTCGTGAGGTTATGTTTTGTCTGCTTCTTCTTTCACAGGTTTATCGAAAACAATCAAATCAAGTTTATATCACCTTTTGCCTTCCGAGGTCTTAAGTCTTTAATACACTTGTGAGTATTGAAACATTCATGAAGTGCTGATTCACTGTAAGCTTTTATTTTTATTTCCAATAAGTGACAGAAGTGCTTAATTCTTTCCTGACAGGGTTTGAGATGCATTCTGTGGTCAGTTTTCATTTCACAACTGCAAGTAGAAGGCGCAATAACAAGGCTTTTAATGCTTCCCAAGGCGTTAAAGTCTTGCAATCTGACCAAGGCTGTTTTATTCACTCACCCTGGCAACCAGTGAAAGCTCCAGCAGATTAGCTTGTTTTCTGATCCTCAGAAAGAATCGCAGCTTCTGAAATAAATCTATTTATTTATGGAAAATAATTCAATACATTATTTGCAAGAGAGAGGACAGTATGTGCCTGGGGTCTTAACAGTGAATTAAACAATCACAATGTTCCTTGTGCCCTTTGGGGTTGGCATGAGGAGCTCTGGTGAGGATACTCATCTCATCTCAGTTTCCCAGAAGCAGTAGGAAGCAATCATCATCATCTGAGTCATGTAAATGTTCTAACAGTTCTGACATCATACTATTTTTTTTCCCATGTCTGAAAACGTCACCATGGCAACAATTACACAAAGTGTTTAATCCGTTTATGCATAGCATTCACCATACTGTATAAACTGTTATTGTAGAAATAGATATATAGGAATGACTACCTGAATGTACACAGATCAGACATAACATTATGACCACCTCCTTTTCTCTATACTCATTGTCCATTTTCTCAGTTTCACTGCACTTTGTAGTTCTACAGTTACAGCCTGTACTCCATCTGTTTCTCTACACACTCTGTTAGTCCCCTTTACTCTGTTCTCTAATGGTCAGGACCCCCACAGCTCAGGTACTATTTAGATGGTTAGTGTGTGTTGTACTGGTATGAGTGGATCAGATACAGCAGTGCTGCTGGAGATTTTAAACACTGTGTTCACTTACTGTGCACTCTATGAGACGCATCCACCATATTGCTCCACCCTGTAGAATTCAGAGACAGTAGCTCATCTGTTGTTGCACAGTTTGTGTTAGTCATCCTCTAATCCTTTATCAATGCTCACATGATGCTGGTGACTGGGCATGTTTGATTGGTGGACTATTTTCAGTCCAGCAGTTCAAACTCCAGCAGCACTGCTGTGACTGATCCACTCACACCAGTACAACACACACTAACACACCACCACCACATCAGTGTCACTGCAGTGCTGAGAATGATCCACTACCCAAATAGTACCTGATCTGTGGGGGTCCTGACCCTTAGAGAACAGAGTAAAGGGGACTAACAGAGTGTGTAGAGAAACAGATGGACTACAGGCTGTAATTGTAGAGTTACAAAGTGCAGCTATATGGTGAGTAGAACTGAGAAAATGGACAATGAGTGTAGAGAAAAGAAGGCGGTCATAATGCTATGCCTAATCGGTGTATAATATATATAAGAATAACATGTAGCTGAAACATTTCCAAGCTGTGCTGTTACAGAAAATGTATCAACACCTGCGCTATAAAGTAGTACTACTGTGCCTTTCAGAGTTAAACAGAGACAGAAGGTCGACTGCTTATGTCCTGGTCTTGTTACAGTTCAGTTAAGACAAACAGCTGTTTGAGAAGCAGAATGCGTGGTTTCATAAAAAGATGGCCCTTCTGTTTGATTTGATCTGTAACATTTTAAAGCACAACCTAAAATGTCCCAACTGACAGTTTAGCTCAGAAGCCTGTAAACAACAGAGGAAGTGCCAGAGAGTTATTAACTACACAATGATCCAACATGTGGTTGTAATTATCCACTAATAATTCAGTATAAGGCCATCATTGTTGAATGTTTTTAAGACTAACCATGGGCAAGTTAAGCTGTCCAATCAGGTCATCAACAGCTGTCCTAGTAATGTACTGTTTCTGGAAAAGCAACAGTTACATTTAATGCTTCCTTAGTAATGAATAACCTTCTTGAATATTTTTTTTTACCAAAAACTTCCCTACAGGAGCCTTGCCTCCAACAATCTGGAGTCACTACCAAAGGATCTCTTCAAAGGGGTGGACACTTTGACAAAAGTGTATGTATTAATTGAACATCCAGCTATACTTTGAACAGGCAGTTGTATTGGATGAGCTGATGATAAAACCGTCCGCTGTTGTGTGCTGTACAGTGACTTGCGTGGAAATCTGTTCACCTGTGATTGCAAACTGAAGTGGCTGGTGGACTGGATTTACCACACCAACGCAAACGTAGACCAGATATACTGCACCAGCCCTCCAGCATATCAAGGAAAGAAAATCAACGATCTTACTCCACAGTCATTTGACTGCATAACAACTGGTCAGTTTATCGTCATTAAATCTGTATACCATGATTCAGGAGTCATATTGCACAATTAATCTAGCTTTTGTTGCAGATTTTTCATTGCTGAAGTCTCTGGAGTTCCAGTCCATTTCAGTGGAGACGTTTACCTTCGGGGGTGACCAGTACGTGGTGTTTGCCCAGCCTTTCAGTGGAAGATGTAGCTTTATGGAATGGGACCATGTTCAAATGGAATTTCGGAATTTTGATAATATAACAAGTACGTGTTTTACAGTGGAATTAGCCACGCATGTTTTATGTATATGAGGGGTGGTCGTTTAATATAAAAACTGATTTACCAAAAAATGATTATTTGATATTACTCATTTCTCTAACAGGCACATCCACTGTCATTTGCAAACCGCTGGTCATCGACGACCAGTTGTTTGTCGTAGTGGCTCAGCTCTTTGGCGGCTCGCACATCTACAAGCGAGACATCTCCGCCAACAAGTTCATCAAAATCCAAGACATCGACATCCTAAAAATCCGCAAGCCTAACGACGTGGAGGTTTTCCACTTGGAAGGGGAATCCTTCTTTGTCATCGCCGACAGCTCCAAAGCCGGTTCTACCACTGTGTACAAGTGGAACGGCAACGGCTTTTACTCGCACCAGTCTCTGCATCCGTGGTACCGTGACACAGACGTGGAATACCTGGAAATTTCTGGCAAGCCGCACCTGATCTTATCCAGCAGCTCGCAGCGGCCTGTGGTCTACCAGTGGAACAGGAGCTCCAAGCTGTTCGAGAGGCGCACCGACATCCCCGAGATGGAGGACGTCTACGCTGTGAAGCACTTTCAAGTGAAGGGTGAGCTCTACGTGTGCCTAACACGCTTCATTGGTGACTCCAAGGTGATGAAATGGGACGGCGCCATGTTTGAAGAGGTCCAGAGCATTCCATCGCGAGGCTCCATGGTCTTCCAGCCGTTCACAGTGGCTGACTGGCAGTACGCCATCCTGGGCAGCGACTACTCCTTTACTCAGGTGTACCGCTGGGACGCCAAGAAAGGCCAATTCATTCACTTCCAAGAGCTCAACATCCAGGCACCACGAGCGTTCTCACTGGTGTCCATTGATAATCGAGAGTTCCTCCTGTCATCCAGTTTTAAGGGGCAAACACGCATATATGAACACTTGATCCTCGACTTGAGTGATTGACTCAGTTGGGAATGGGTTGAAGGTGGTGTTACAGATAAACCAGTGATATTTTACACTTTGGGAAGAAAACACCGATATATCATCATTGATGCTTCCCAGCTTGAGAACGGACAACGTGGGTAGCACACATGCATGCCAATGCCCTTACTAGGTGTCCACCATCGCTTGAAATCCATATTGTTAAGCCAAGCCATGCTCTAACACTTCACTGAGTGTATTGTTAACTAAAAGATTACAGACTTTGGTGATTATTGTAAACACAGCGACTGAAAATAGATCTTTTCGTCTATTCTACTTAACTCTATTCTATTCTATTTATATCCTGTTTGAAACATAAATATGCTAAATTCAATGTTTACATTTGATCCCTGCTTTCCATTTGTAAAGCGAACATGTGTTACGCTTTTGTAAGACGTGGGGCCAAAACCAGCAGAAGAATTTGATAGGATTTTGACATTTTTATTGATGTTGGTTTGTATGATCTATAAACGCAACTAAAAGACACTGTTTTATGAATTCAATCCAGTTATATGTCATTCCGAATTTTTAATAAACCGTACCATCATGACATTGCTCTATAGGACCAACGATCATGTGCCACACGTGTATTTAATTCATCATGCCTGCATTGTTTGGAAACCAAAGGGTCAAAAACTGAAGCCATGGTTTTAAATTGAAATAAAAATATAAAACGGATTACGTGTGTTTATTTGCCGAACTGCAGCGTTTTTCATCGCGCTGCCCTTCCCTTGCTTTGCTGTACTGCATTTCTTATGACGCCGTTATTAGTTTCCCGGAATCTTTACGATCAGTTTGTGTGTCTGGTCACACAAGATCTGCTTTGAACTCCTGTGTCTTGAATGTTTTCCTATGTCTCTGAAGCATTGCCTGCCACTCCTTGGATACTCATTTCTTAATAGACGCATACAATGCTGGCTTTGTTGCCATGATTCACTGGCAGGGCAAGACAAGTTCATGGAGGATCCTGAATGTTGTTAAAAGCTTCCAGCTCATGTCGTGTCGCCCGGAGCAACGAATCTGCCAAACTGCCTCAACAGGGGCTGCATCTGCTGTTGTACAGAGATACTACGACATCACAAAACAGTAGGTGGCTACATTTAATGACCCTTAAGCACATTTGCTGTACACAGAAGTACCAGAATAAACATCATTGTTATTTATAGAAAGCGACAAACATCTATGGAAGCTTCTAGAGCTGTTTCTGCTGTGCGAATGGCAAGGTTTAATAGTTAGATCTCGTGAGATGGGTCATAGCATATCCGTAGAAGCAAAGTTTGGATTTTCACGTGACCAGGGTGTACCGTGACTACAAGAACTCTACGTCAACCTCAGACCTCGAACCTATGACGGCAGCATGGCCCTAAGAAGAAAAACGCAGGGCGTAAGACTTTCGTATTAATTCAAGTAAGTTTAATATTGCGCACTAATCAAATGGAATCAGATGGTCCTAAACAAGAGCCGTGCACACACAAATGTATTTTATTTTTGTGGCAAACCACCATGTGCTTCGATGCAAGGAAATTTTTTTCATGTGACAATTTCAAACCCTCAATTTGCCACAAATATAGTATCCAAATACAACCGTTCTGGTCACGGATCAATCGGATGCATCGTTTACTACATTCATAAAGACTCTTTAGAACCCCTAAAGATATCTATTTCCAGACAGGAATTCGTTTTTTTTGCTCTTCGTTAAATGTCACATTTTTCCCCCCTTTCTCTCCTTTCATCTGTGTAAAAACCTGAATGTCAGAAAGTCCGCTATCGCAACGTGTCGATGCATAGCCGTAGAACAAAATAAAAACAAGTATAATTCCTTTCTCATTACTCTTTTATCAAACACTAAATGCCTCTCTAATACAAAGCAGCACATAGCAGGCATAGTGTAATGGGAATAAATACAAGAAAGGCTAAAGTATATGCAGCACGAATGGATTCGAAAATCTTCACCAATCACCATAACAGGGTTCCAATGTTTTCTCCAGTTCTCAGTAGTTCTCCAGTGTCTACAGGTTGTGCAAGTAGAGTGTGTGTACCACTCAGTGTAATACCTAGTGCAACAAATCCTTGTTATGAAATGACCCATTTTTTTGTGGCATCATCATCATCATCATCATCCTTCAACTCTTCCATGGCTTCTTTGAAAGATTAGAATCTTTTTTCCGAAAAGGTTAAGGAACAACAAAAAAATTGTAAAAATGTACCAAAACATTATCCTCTAGAGCGATCGAAACATTCATAATTCATAACCACGCCTGTGGATGACATAATGCATATTCGTATATTACAGTCTTTGATAAATAGCCACGTCTCTATGTACTAAACTGTACATTTTGAAAATCCGTACTGGTTATTTGGTAGCTCGGTCAACACGGAAATCATTTTCAATGGATGTTAAACATGTAGCAGATGATGCCCTTGGTACAAGTGGTTAAAAGGTTGGGAATGTACCAGCAGTCGAAATGCAAATGAGCCTAATAATGATGGAAACTAGTAGCTACAAAGTAACACAGAAGTAGAACTTGCATAATACTAACTGGTGACCATTAACCATCAATAATGTGTAGCAATGTTGGCATTTTTTTGGTTATACTATGAAGAAAGAGGACATAACAAATGTTAACCCGTAAACAGGTTATACGTATTGTCTGCACCATACTGGCCGCGTTTCCCCTCAAACCTTAGTTTGGCTCCATGATGGAGAAAAATGTTGAGTAAAAAAAAAAAAAGCCACGGGACCTCAACTGAACCTTCGGAACCCTCAGGACAAAGCGATACCTTTGGCAGATACCCAACACTGCTTATCACCCTGAGAACACAATCCACACAGTGAAGCATGGTTGTGGTAGCATCATGTTGTGAGGATGCTAGGAAACTGGTCAGGGTGGACGGCAAGTCTGATGATACCGAACAGGCAAACCTAGAAGAAAAAAGCCTGTTCTATTCTGCAAGAGGCTTCAAATTGGGCCAAAGGTTCCCTTTCTAACAGGGCAACAACTCAAGGCATACTAAAAAAAAACCCAACCCCACTGGAGCGGTTCAACACCAAGGGGTTTAAAGTGTTAGAATGAACCGATCAACATCCAGATCTCATTTTGATCATGTGTCGGGGGCAGGGGGTGGGTGTAAAACTTTAAAACAACTACGATTTAAAAAAAAATCCCAATAAAGTATATTCCAATACAAGGTTGTAACACAACAATGTGGAGGAAAAGTTCAGCGGATTTGTGAATACTTCTGCAAGGCACTATATATGTGTGGCAGCCTGGGAAAACCCTTTACACCTGATGAAATTCTCTACTAACATTTTCTACTGACATATAGAGTGTTCTGCATTGTCCAGAAAAATTTTATTTCCAAATGTTACTTTTCCAACAAAAAAAATGAAATGTTACATAAAAATGTTTGTGTCTCAGTAAGAAAGCAGCATGTTACATAACGGAGCACTTTTCATACAGAAAACATAATGACGATAAAGCTGCTGGGTTTTACATGAAAAAAAAGAAGTAAGTCTCCAGAAGAGCTGTGGCAGATTCTATGAGACGCTCAGTAACACTTACAGCTCATTTCCTTATAAAACACTTGCGAACACTGTTTAAGAAAATGACACACCATATATGGACTTCCTGTAGTTTATTCCTGTTTACTGCATATATATATATAGTGTTTTCTTTTATGTAGAAACATCATTAATTTTCAAAGGCGTCTTTGCTTTACAGCGAGTCTTTGCATGTGCCTTATTAAGACTTCTGCGTTGTACTGTACAGTAATCAGCTGGTAAGTGTTACTGAGCGTCTTGGAGAATCTGCCATAGCTCTTCTGGAGACTTTGACTGTCACACTTACTCTCTTCTTTTGCCTGCAAAACCCAGCAGCCTTCATTATCTTCATTATGTTTTTTGTCTGAAAAGTGCTCTGTTATGTAACGTGATGCTTTCGTGACTGACATACATATTTGTGTAACATTTGGAAATAGAAAATCTTTTTGTACTGACTCAAATAATGCATCAATAATAAAAATTGTACCTAAAAACAATAGGGTGCCTAAAACTTTTGCACAGGACTATGTGTGGGAAAAGTTTCATAATTTAATTTGAAAAAGGTTGAACTATCATATATTTTATATTGATTGCACAATATATTTTGATCATTATGGATTGTAGGTCATGAAAAGGAAAAATCCAGTATCTCACATGATTTGAATGTTCTTTTGTGAACATCCAGCCTTTTCAGCAACGACCTTCTGTGGCCTTGTGGGGGGGTTGATGATCGTCTTCTCCACAACTGTCGAGTCAGCAGTCTAAACCATGATTGTGGTTGCATGTGCTGAACTAGACAAAGAGATACATGGGTCTATATATACAGGGGTTAGACAATGAAACTGAAACACCTGTCATTTTAGACCACAATAATTTATTAGTATGGTGTAGG
>JAOVVG010000034.1:6195987-6206745 GCA_028566375.1 Leptodoras nelsoni | reverse complement strand
GGAGGCCCTACACCATACTAATAAATTATTGTGTTCTAAAATGACAGGTGTTTCAGTTTCATTGTCTAACCCCTGTATATGCATTGACGGACACAACCAACGCCATGCATAGGCGGCGTTGCTATGTATTTTATTTTCAACATAGCTTTATAAACATAAGAGAAATCCAAAATCAGCTTAAAATAGGTTATTTAAAATCTACTTAGTGGATTTATTTAAGAATAGCACATACCAAAAGAATAAGACTGCTGAAATTTATTTTAGCAATACTCACAGCAATCCATTTTTAAACTTAAACGATTAAAGGCAATCAGTTTCCTTAATTGATTTGAGCAAACATAACCTCTCAGGTTTTACAGTGCATGTCTGATAATCATAAAACATTAGCAGGCTTCTATTACCTCAAGCAATCAGTCATGGGCACATATTCATGTGTACGTGATTGATGCTGTCCTGAATCAGTTCCTGGATGGGATTTCCACCCAAGAACGATGAGTAAGCGTGGTATAAGCATTATTTGATATCCCGAGGTTTCTTTATTAAGAAATTTATGAAGACAGACATAGTGGGTGTCTGTTCCAGAGGCACAGTAAGCACAATATAAAGCTTGTTAAGCACTAATAGCATACAAGTACGCGCTCCAAAAGCAACACACCTCTGATTAAGACAAATTCCCAGAGAAATCAAAGACGAGGCTCGGCGATTCTGTAATGACTCACTTAGACACAACCCATTTCCGCAAAAAAAGGGGAGTTTTTAATTCCATATGTAATAGCTTTAATAAAATACTGTCCACAAAAATATCACCATAATATCAAATGTTCTGTAGCTTCATGTAACGACACTGTCAAGCAAAAGCAATTTAGGTATTTAATATAAGACCAATTATATATATAATATATATGTTGACGTCACGGTAAAACTATAGTGACTCCTTTAACTAAGAACCTTCTATAATGGAGGCAGAAACGAAATGAAACAGTTAGTACAGGAAAACAAGTTTACAACACAGCTGTTCCTGAACGTGTACCGACCTTATTAGCTCCATAATACGTTTTTTGTGTTCTTCTTTTCAAGGAAGCTCACACTGCCTGCCAAAGAGCACCAAGTCATTTATTTGATTTTCTCCCATAATTAGGTGCTTTGGCCCCACGTAGTTGGTCTACCTAAGATTCATTTCTCTTTTACAACGTCTATAAAACAGAATGGGAGGAATGAGCTGCACCCAACACTGATTTTCTTCATGACTGGATACTCATCAAGCCATAAATCAAACGTGCACAAGTCAGGGATAAAAATGCATCTTAAAAGCAGTTTGTAACATCTTAATTTTAACGACTTCTTACTAACTCTGTAACCTGCCGTGCAACAATACGTGTTCTCCACGTGTTCTCGGGATACATTTACATTTATGGCATTTGGCAGACGCCCTTATCCAGAGCAAGTTTTATGACATTTTATCTCATTTGCACAACTTGATGGTTAAGGGGCTTTGCTCAAGGGCCCATCAGTGGGATTTGAACTCATGACGTTTTGGTCAGTAGTCCAACATCTTAATGGTAGAATACGCTGTGAAGATCCTCTAACGATAGATAGACCTGTGCTTAAAAAAATCAGTGTCAACAGTCAGAGCAATCCAGGCTTGTACAGAAAATGGGCTGGCATAAACTTTACTTATGGGTATATAGATATACTGTCCATATACTATAGATATATGGGTTATGCTGTCCATTATGTTTGCCACAACCACATTTGCATAATATATGTGAGTTTTTCTCAGGTAATCCTACTGGTTGATTGTAGATGAGGGTTGTAGCAGCACTCACACTGAGATTTTAACCCAAAAATATAGAACTTTGTCATCAGATGTCTTTGGTTGCACTGGTAATATATAATGTCACGTTATGCACAATAACTCATAACCAAACTCTGTGACAGCAAAGTCTGAAAGGTACAGCGTATACCTGGTTTTAGACTCTTGGCAAGTCTCCATGTTTCTGTCCCCCACATTTCTATTTTACCTTTTCAACCCTGATAACACTTTGATGGGCTTCCCTTATTGTAAGATGTTTTCCGAGAGGCAGGAGCTGTCTTTATGCTGCCTTTTTGATGTGGTAAAACGGGGTGTAATAATAGCAGACAAAAGGGAGCTTGTTGACTGCTTCAATCATACCATTAGCCCAACAGATGTGCTTGCCCACGTGCCTGGCTCTCAAAAGTCATTTGAGTACTTACCATGATGCCAGACCCTCCCTCAGAAGGACACAAATCACACCCACACACCCACACATAGCCTCTGCACCTTTTTAACCCCATTACCATGAGCAATGCCACCAAGCCATTATGTTCTAAAGCTTCATCATCTGTATGCAATTAAAGTGAGCCTTGATGCCCGGTGAGGTGCTGACTTATGACTAAAATAAACCGTTGAAGCATAAATGGGTGACCACAGACCACAGCAGGAAAAAGACCACGCCAGCTGCATCATCCATCACGGCTCTCGTTTGAGCTACGCTGCTATCGGCTTTGTAATTTGCCGCAGTTGTGGCGGAATTGTCCGGAGCGGATCACGCGCTGCATGATTCAGCATCCGCAGGACGTTTGATGCCTTCGTTAGTTTCCCAGAACACATGGTAGATGTTGAACGCGCACCATTCCCATCAAAAGACATCGGACGTGAGCCAAAAATATTACCGGTGCCTTTTCACTTCAACGCATTATCATCCATGTCACATTGCTAAAGCAAACTGTTGGGCTTTCGAAAGGTCTTTGTCAGGTTTCAGGTGTGTTGCATAGATGCAAAGGATCTATATCATCTTGATTACCATTAAAATGGGCTCCTTTTTTTTCACCGGGCCAAGGATGTATTCCTATACATCAACAACCCAAAATTGTTGAACCCTGGTATTTGTAAAGACACTACATCAAGTACATACAGCTTCTTCCTTATACATTACAATTGTGATTATAGGTTACAGCGAAGACCACTTTATAACTGCTCTAATCTGGCACTGTATATGCATAATTACTGACTGTACCCCGTCTGCTGCTGGGGATTGTTAGAGCCCCCTCTACCCTGTACATTAATGGAAAGAGACCACCACAGGACCACCGCTAGGCCTGGTATGTGTATATACTGTATGTGTGCCTAGCACAAATTATACATTGAAAAACCTTACAACGAAATGGCCAGTGTTTAAACCTGTATTCTTATGGCATGTTTGACAGTAATATACTGTATACATTTGCACTGCTTTAACTTGTCAAGCTATATAAATGAAACTAGTAGTCATTTCAGCTAAAGACCTTGTGTCTGCTTGCCATATATACAAAAGGGCCATGTTTGGCCATTGGCATTGACAGCTTTAGAATACGTGAGCGAAACGGATGCAGCGCGAAGTAGACGAAGATGTTTTCAGTACTAACAAGTATCGCACGCCGAGAACGAATAGCAAAGAAGAATCCCGTCACTTCTTGCAAAAAGCAATTCTTCGGTTTCTGATAAAACATTCATTCATTCGAAATCACGTGGTAATTTGACCACACTGTTGTGACATCTGCTCTGAGGTTAACCAAGAGATCAAAAGTTTCTTCAGCTGCATGCCTTGAAATATTTGTAGATGATTATAGGGGTGGATACAGTAAGACGTGCTTCCAAAAGGAGAATGTTCCTGCAAATGTGAAGTTCATACATGGACAAATTTGACTCCGAATACAAAGGACAGGATGGATGAGCATCAGGGATACGGCAGATTTCTAGTGGTAGTACTGCATTATACTGTATCATGCCTTTATTTGTAACTTACTGTACTGGTAAGGAATATGGAACTGGGAAAGTATTTTGAACAGAACAGATTTCACCACGTGTACTAATTGTCACAGTCAGAAAGACAACATTATATTTCGATTTTTGCCATTTGGCAGAAACCCAGAGTGTCCAGAGTGACTTACATTTATCTCATTTATACAAGTGAGCAGATGATGGTTAAGGGCCTTGCTCAGGGGCCCAGCAGTGGTGGATTTAAACTCATGACCTGATCAGTAGCACAATGCCTTAACCACTGTGCCACTGTGCCACTGTGCCCTTTCCACACTTTATAGTTATCTATGATATTTAAATAGCTGAAAATACTCAGTAGAAGAGAGTGAGTTCATCTTATTATCGGGGAACATAATTATATTTTAAGAATGACAACTTTTTTCAAAGCCATGGCCTTAGGGGTAAAACGGACCACTAGGAACATCATTGGTTTTCACTATGTGCAGAATAACTAAGATGTTACACTGCTTGTAAATTCAAATCCACACCACTGCCATTACTGGGCCCTTGAACAAGGCCCTTAACCCTGAGTTGTGTAAATGAGATAAATGTAAGCCACTCTGAATAAGGGTGTCTGCCAAATGCCGTAAATGTAAACTAGGTGGCCGAGTCAAAATTAGCTCTATAATCATCATTATTATGCTTATGGATAAATAATAATAGTTAATAATTAATCGGTTTGCTGGTTGCCATTGCCGTTTTTTTTACTATATAGCACAAGAATGGTTCATGTGTTATCACAGTATCGGGTGTCACCCAAACGAGGATGGGTTCTCTTTTGAGTCAAGGTTTCTTCCTTTTAACATCTGGAGGTGTTTTTCCTTGCCACCATCACCCCCATTTTGCTCATTAGGGACAAAAGGTAGGGATTAAAACCTATAAGTTATGTCTAGACTTTATGTATTTGTAAATCTGTTTTGGGACAATGTCCTTATGTTAAAAGCGCTTTAGAAATCAAATTAAATTGAATCATTAATAATTAAATAATAAGCCTATAAGGAACTAATAAAATTTGTACAAATGTATTTTTTGTTAAAAGCCTATGTAATGTAAACTCTGGACAATTTTTACATTTGGTTTATACATTCATCTCATTGTCACTCAAAATGAAGACAATTCTACACCTTTTCCTTCACAGCATATCCCTTAAAGGGGGTGTTTAAAGGCGTCCCTCGACTAATATTATACCGACTGAATTATTGAATACAGGTTATAACTTATTACTGACCATAAGATATAATTCACTGTATGTCACAATACTCACTACAGGTTGCACATCCTGTTTACTGGTTACATTTTATAATACTACTTACATTTACATTTATGGCATTTGGCAGACACTCTTATCCAGAGTGACTTACACTTATCTCATTTTTATACAACTGAGCAGTTGAGGGTTAAGGGCCTTGCTCAAGGGCCCAACAGTGACAGCTTGGTGGTGCTGGGGCATGATCCCACAACCTTCTGTTCAGTAACCCAACAACTTAACCATTGAGCCGTCCATACCTCTACTTACATACTAAGACTAATTACAATTTACACCACCCACTTTATCAGGAAGATTAATCTAAAAAACTGGAGACCGTCTCCTCAATGCTCTCAGAAAAGCATCACATTTTGTCTTGGTGTTGAAAACATTCTGGTCTATGTTGACATGATTGCCTCATATAATCGCTGCAGATGTGTCTGCTGTGCATTCATGCTGCAAATCTCCCATTCTACCACATCCCAGAGGTGCTCTACTGAATTAGATCTAATGACAGGGAAGAGCACTGGAAGTACCGGATTCGTCGCTGTGCTTTGCAACATGATGAGTTCTCATTCTGAAGAAAGTAATTATAAAATATTGTGGCACATGATCAGCAACAGTAATCCGATTCAAACAAGCTCAGTGTATACCGACAAAACATTCCCCACACCATTACACCACCACCACCAGCCTGTTGACACGAGGCAAGGATTTATACTTTGAATGTTTAGATTCTGATTTTCAACTGGTGTGTTCCTGTTTCCTTTTTTTGGACAATAGCAGTGGAACCTGATGTGGTCTTCTGCTTTGGTATAGCATTTAGTCATTGGTATAACATTTAGTCATCCGCCTCAAGGTTGTGCATTCTGAGGTACTTCTGAGGTCAGAATCTCTCCTCAACAAGGCATTTTCACCCACAGCTTCAACTGCAGCTCAACTCAAGAGGCTGCTGTGCATGAAAATCCCAGGAGATTGAAATCCCAGTTACTGAAATACTCAAATCAGCCTTTCTGGCAGCACCAACCGTCCCACGGTGTCTGAAATTACATTGTTCCACATTTTAATGTTTGCTGTGAACATGACCGAACTGAATGCTCTTGACCTGCATGTGCACGATTCTATGCATTGCGCTGTTGTGACTGTTGTGATGTCCCTAATGAATAAACTTTTATATGATCTAGGTAACAGTTTGAATGCCCGGTTATATCACTGACTTAGTGATATAATGAAAGCATAGGTTTAGCTTTCATTATATATTCACAGTCACCGGATATGGTAACGATTCCAATATATGACATTTCTGTAGTGTGAATATGATTTTAAGGGCTTTCATGTTTATTAGAGAAATTAAGTAGCTTTATTCAGGATTAATTTTGGCTATATCCCATTTCAGAGCATAACGTGTACTTAAGGGTTTGGATGAACAACCTGCCTGTAACTAGTAGGAACCATTGTGGATGCTGGAAAAACAATCCTACCTCTGCAGTAATTCTGCTCATCCACGGTGAAACCAGGTAAGCAGTGCACGGGCCTGTACGGACCAGGCAGTCGACGCTCAGGCAGGTTTGCCGGATGGACATTTTGAGAGTTCACATTTGGAGGGACCGGGGGGTTTGTGGGAGTCGGTTCGGTCGGCTGCACCGTCTCATCCCCTCTGCTTACAAAGATTTGTGCATTCTGCGGCAGACAGAGGTATCCACCAAAGTGGTTATAGCACTTCATACCCCCTTTGCAGGCATCAGAAACGATGGCGCACTCGTCAATGTCTGTCGAGAAAAGGGAAGAGGCGGGGGAGGTTTACGAGCTGCTGAAGCTTTTTCAAATGCTGGTTACTTTGAGATCATTGTTAAATATGGAGTCACAGTGACTGCTGTGCTTGATCTGCATCAAGTCATTTATCTTATAGGCCAGGCCCATTGTGAATACTGCCCCCCACACACACAACCTGCGAAATGTAAACACCTATAACCCATACTCATACTATACCGCAGTCTCATGCAATATTTAGTATAATATTGTGCATGTCACTTATCTTAGCAAAACATGAACCTACAAAACTAAATAATAGCCAGAGAGCCGTATAAAAGAAAAGCACTTATCTCCATTTTCCATTTTCATTTCTCTACGTCATTCGCACGCAGCGGTCGCCTTTAATTTCATTTCAAAAACATTTCACTGATCCAGATCAGAATGGTTAGGAATAAAATCTTTTAAACTTTTTAACATACCTTTATTAACTTTAAAGAACTTTAAAGCTGCCTTCTCCTGCTGTTTTTGAAACACCTTTATTTTTACCGTGACGATAAATTACAGACATCATATTTTTTTCATTGTCCATGAAAGCTTTTACTGTAAAAATGCACCAGACTAAATCATAAAACTAAATCTTTGCTACACTATTAAACCCTTTAACTGTACTATTAAACCACCCCAGGCCTTTTATCTTCTCCAGGTACACCACAGCTTCCCAGTTTGTCTGCCAGTGATGACAGGACCATCATGTTTGTTTTTGTTTTTTTAGTCAATCAGTACAAATAAATTGCCTGTCTCTAATTTAGGGACTCATACCTTTGCACACTTGTCTGACAGGATCATAGTCATAGCCATCTGTGCACTGTAAGAGAAGAGAGGAAGAAAATACTATTACTTGGCAAGTTCTGGCCTGTTCTGTATCCCTTGTCCACAAATAAGGTGTAATAATAATTCTGAGGCAAATAACATGTTAATTTTTCCTGAGGACTTGAGCACCATGATTATAGTACTCAAGACAGGAAAGCAGTCATTTCCTTAATAGGTATAGTCAAGAACATTGACTTTATTAAAAAAAAAAAAACACTTGCTGTGTAAGTGACGGGTTCCTCCGGTTCTTGGGCGACGACGCGGGCCAACATGGCCATTATCATGTAGATTCCAGGCATGGTGGAGGATCTGCAGGGGGAAAAGGTGCATAAATAGGCATGCCGGTCTACGGGCCGTGTAATAGCCGTTATTACACCTCTCTGAGCGATGATGAACGAGTACCGACACGTCCTAAATCTACTCAAGTTCAGTAGCTGCTGTAAACCCAACCTCAGCCCCCCTTTGCTCTGTGAATCACACTGATCCCGTACAAAGCGCTGAATTTGAAAAATAAAATAGCCTATAATAAAATATATATATATATACATATATTACCCAATACCATTTAATAAATATATATAACATATATTATATATTATACATGCATCTTTTTTTTTACACCAGAACCCCCCTGCACACCTTTTTTTTTACTAGAATAAAGAAGGATATAGGATATAGAGGGTTCTCATGCGTGCACATCAGCTGCACCGGACCCTGGTACTGAAGCTGAAAGTGTCCTACCTGGCATTACCTGCAGCCGGGGCCCTGCGTGCGTGACTCCGACGTGCTGCACGGTGCGGACGCTGCTTGTCCTTGTGCAATGTGTGAAGTGTGGACGCTTCAGTGCGGAGGAGTTGGAGTAATCATAGCGAACACCAGGCGGAATGCGGGGAGGTGGAGAGGGAGAGGGAGAGGGAGGAGGCGCGGACAGGTTCTACTGTAAACTATCACCGGGCTTTATCGGAATTACTGTCGCGCGCGCGCACGTGTGTGTGTGTGTGTGTGTGTGTGTGTGGATTTTAAACTGCATGATCGTGGCTCCCTCTACAGGATTTTAATCACCTTAATTATAGGGTTGTGACTTCAATGAGAGTGAAGCTGCTGTGAGTTCTAATACTCGAATACACTGAAGTACCAGAAAAACTGGTATACCTGTTAATACTACATGTTGGTCCCCTACAGGATCTTGGAGGGGAATGTAACGTTGCACAGTCCTCATGCTGATGTTAAATCGATGTTACTTGAGGCAGCGTTGTACGCCCATCACGTGAAATGATTCTCGCCAGTCGACACTACTCACGTTGAAACAGAGCAGATGTGTCAAACTAAATCCACAAAGGGCCAGTGTGAGTGAAGGGTTTCTTTCCAACCAAGCAGAAGCCACGCACTACTGAAAGTAAAGATCCATCCATTAAAAACAGGTGCTTAGTTTGAAGGAACCCTGGCATTTAAAGCTGCTGTGAGTTCTAATACTCGAATACACTGAAGTACCAGAAAAACTGGTATACCTTTTAATACTACATGTAGGTCCCCTACAGGATCTTGGAGGGAATGTAACGTTGCACAGTCCTCATGCTGATGTTAAATCGATGTTACTTGAGGCAGCGTTGTACACCCATCACGTGAAACGATTCTCGCCAGTCGACACTACTCGCGTTAAATCCACAAAGGGCCAGTGTGAGTACAGGTTTTCTTTCCAACCAAGCAGAAGCCACGCACTACTGAAAGTAAAGATCCATCCATTAAAAACAGGTGCTTGGTTTGAAGGACCCACCGGCACCCACACCGGCCCTTTGCGGATTTAGTTTGACACCCTTGACCCAGTCTATTTACGGCCGTGCTGCTGTCGTAAGTTCGAGGTTCTGCCGGAACGCTTGTCGTCACGGTACACCCTTGAAATGGTCATATGTGAAAATGCAAATTTGGCATTCTCATGGCGGAAACAGCTCTAGAAGCTTCCAGAGATGTCTAATCGCTTTATATACGCACTGGTGGACACCAGTGCCAGAAGATTTTCTGGTACTTCAGTGTAGTCACCACTTAAATGGATACCCTCTTGGAAAAAGTCCTTGTTTTGCCAGAAGGGGTGTGCCTGTGGAGGGCTAGGGTAGAACTGGAAATCACCGACACTGTATTACACCACCCAACCCCACCTCTGCCCAACCCAACCCAACCCAACCCAACCCAGCAAACACAGAACATTCAACTAAGCTTAGCCTATGGTTCTCCGGTGGTTGGTCTTACAAGAACATTCCCCAATCATTTAGAGCACATTCACTTCAGGTTATTATGCATCAGAACGTTCCCCAAAGAACTAAGAACTAAGAAATGTAGTTACAGCACCGTTCCTATAACCTTTAAAGAACCTAAGTGGAACTGCGTTTTCCAAAGTTAAACATTGTCTAACTGTGGAACGCCATTCAAGAGCAACATTAAATACTGAAATACATTATTAATTCATTAATCACTTATTATCCTCATACATTTGAGGAGAAATCATATTTATAGGAGGTATAGCATGCCGTATGGAGAGCTTTTTATGAATGAAATTAGGAAGGAAATTTATGCAGCTGAAAATTTCATAGAGCTCTAAGCATAGCAGACAAGTGCTTGATAAGTCAGCTTGTCCTTCAAACCCTGGGCATGTTTTTTTTTTATAGTAGCATGCAAAGGAACAAAAAAGTTATCAGTAGATTAATTTAACTTTGTTAACTTATTTTTTAGCAATTTAACAATTCAAATTGAATTCAAAACATGAAAAAATATCATCCATCCCATAATATGTACACAGAATTAAGTGATGGCGGGCAAAGATATAGTAAATGAAGGATAATTGGATGTGCTGGATGTGTTCCTAGGGCGCAAGGCAGGAAGAACCCTAGTCAGGGCGCCAATCCATCGTAGGGCACACACACACACTCACACACTAGGGCAACTTTAGAGACGCCAATCAACCTAACGTGCATGTCTATGGACTGTGGGAGGAAACCAGAGTACCGGATCGAACCTGGGACCTTCTTGCTGTGAGGCAACGGTGCTACCCACCAAGCCACTGTGTCGCCCATATATA
>JAOVVG010000034.1:5943474-5948942 GCA_028566375.1 Leptodoras nelsoni | reverse complement strand
AGGTGTGTCCAAACTTTTAGCCTGTACTGTACACTGTAAAAAAACATATTCTTTTTATAGTTTTTCAACAGTAAACCTTTTTTCCTTGAATTTCAAAATGACAGTAAATTATATTAAAATTACAAGAATAAACTGTTTATTAAAAATGTGCCATGTGATTTAACACAGAAAATCTGTATTAATGGAATACATTAAATATACATTTTTCCACAGCTTTTAGATGACACCTTTAACAAAACTAACTGTATAAACTTTATTATTTTAAATAAAGGTAGCAGCATTTTCTGTAATTTACTCAATGTAAGAGTACATTTAAAGAAAGAAAATGCTTTTATTTTGATTTAGATTTTTTGATTTAGATTTTTTCTGACCCTTCATTTGAACTTAGGCTTTTGTAAATGTAAAATTAAATATCTATCTAATTTATATGGTCTTAGATGAAAAAATCTGGTACTTTTTATAACAGCAGTAATAGCTAAGTTGGGAGCTTGTGGTTAAAGAAACAACCCTGTGAGCAGAAGATTGTGGTGTCAATCCACAGAAATAACACAACTGAAGTGCCATTGAGTAAAGTACCTGACCCCCAACCACACAACCAATGGTTTTACTTCAGTTTAGTTTAAGTTGTATTTTTCTGTTTGTTGGTTTGTTTGGTTTTTTATTTATTTTTTTTACTTTAGATACGTTAGCTATGTTAAAGATAATTACTGTTTTTTAGAAACAATTTCTGCTGCTCCTTCTGCCAGAAAATTTAATTTCTTTACACGTTTACAGTGTATGCTAAAGATAATTACTGTTTTTTTTTTTTTTTACAAACATTTTCTAGTGCCCCTGCTGCCAGTAATTGATCATATTTTGATTTTTTTTTTACAGTTTATGGTAAAGATAAATTCCTGTTTTATTACAAACATTTTCTGCTACCAGAAAATGACCTTTTTTTACAGTTCTTTACAGTGTATGGTAAAAATAATAATTTTTTTACAAATATTTTCTGGTGCCCCTGCTCCCAGAAAATAAAATTTTTATGCTTTTTTTTTGGTTTGTTTGTTTGTTTTTTTATTTTATTTTTTTACTTTAGATGTTAGCTATGTTAAAGATAATTACTGTTTCTTAGAAACAATTTCTGCTGCTCCTTCTGCCAGAAAATTTCATTCATTTCATTTCATTCTGTGTATGGTAAAAATAATTACTGTTTTTTACGGACATTTTCTTTTTTTTGTTTTTGGCACCTCAGTATATGTTTAGGCCTGCAGGCCTGTATTAAAATGTGGATGTCCATCTGCCATTTCTCTTTTATTTCTCTCTGTATTCTGCACTTGTTTCTCACAGGACGAGAACATCATGCAGTCCATGCAGCTGTTTGACAATGTCATTTAGGGCCACATTCTGGTTCAGAGGAGAGCGCAACAGCCCCAGAGACATGATCAAGACCTTCAAACTGGTCAACCAGAAGCTACTTCCTCCTCCTCCATATCCTTTCTTCACCCAGCCAGAGGACTGCCATCGTTCTGTTTCTTTCTTTCTCCCAGAGACATAGTGGAAGATGATGCACCAGGGCTGGTTTCTAGATCCACTTTAATAACTTGTTTTTTCGTACATCCCTGAAAGCATTCAACATATTAGCTGGACTTGAGGTGAAGCCAGCTTGACACACGTGGAACCGGAAGCTCAGAGAAACATGAAGTCATGATGGAACTGAAAGAAACTGGCCAACCAACATCTAGCTAGAAGTTCCGGCTGATGGTGGTGTTTCTTTTTTTTTTTTTCTTTTTTTTAAAATATTTGACTGATTTTTTTTCTTACCGCATGATGTCAAATATCCTACACTATGTAACGTACCTATTTACCGAGCTAGTCCAAAGCTTGTCTGTTGTCAAATGGCCATTCACATGTGCCTCGCTCAGACTGCGTGCTGTTGTGTGCGCCATTCAAGTTCCTTCATTCAGCAGCCAGTAGAAATAGAAACAGTCTATGCCTGTACATTCCAGATGAGTCTGTATGACTCGTAGGCCTTGAAGTCCTTAGCACTTAGCAGTTAACACTGGGTTTTTTGTTTCTGGTAAGAGAGATTTTGGGTTTCAGCCCATGAAGGGTCTCATTAAGTAGAGGCGGTCACCACGTATCATGTAAAAATGGGCAGATTGGAGCTATGCTGCATTACCCTGTGTTCTTACTGTGAATGCACATAAAATATGAATGGTGAACTCATTACTGCTGCCAGGATCCACTCATCAAGTCAATGTTTTTTCCATATTCATAAAAAAACAACACTAATTTCAAGACCTAAAGAGCACTGGCAGCTCTGTAGGGTGCAGTGTCCATGCACCGAGTGTCCTACCAGCACCAAAGACACCCACCATGTCCCATACTAAAAAATTTAAAGAAATGTAATATAAATACTTATGGTGGGCTGAGTTCAAGTTAAGACTGTATGGTATGAAGTAGCAAGTAGCAGATATAGAAGGCAACAATTTGGAAAAAAACAAATGTTAATATAATATAGTATCATAATTGTATGTCATTTGACTGAGCCTCATAAGCTTAGGAAATAGCCTGTTTTCATTTTTGGGGAAACTGTGAACTAATATGATACCTTGCATATGTATTTACCCTTTTTTTAAATCTTACAACCTGGGAAATTAAGGTGAAATTGAAATGAATGGGATCTTTTACTATTTGATTTACACATCAACTATTTGAATGTTCAAAATACAAATGTTTTAATCCTGGGTAATTAAACACAAAGGGTTGCATGTATTCAGGCTAGGGGCAGGGCTGGCTCAGTAGTTAAGATGTTGGGTTACTGAATCGTAGGTTGGGGATTCAAGCCCCACCACCACCAAGCTGCCACTGTTGGGCCCTTGAGCAAGACCCTTAACCCTCAACTGCTCAGATGTATAAATGAGATAAATGTAAGTCACTCTGGATAAGAGTGTCTGCCAAATGCCATCAATGTAAATGTATTTAATCCCTACTAGGTAGAAGCATTTCCCACAGTTACAGATCAGCTTTGCGCATTTGGATTTGGATATTTATGATTGAAAGGTGAACAGGAATTATCAAGGCTCAGATCTTGATTGGATTGAGGACTATGCTCGATTAGGTCATTCGAACACGTTCATGTTTTTGGTCTTGAACCACTACAGTACAGCTTCGGCGGTATGCTTTTGGAAGGTGGGTCTCCATCCTTGTCTTAAACCTGGAACTGGGATGTGTAGACTGGCACATGTTTTCTTTATAGGATTATGTATTTGGCTCCACCCATTTTAGCTTCAATCCTGACCAGTTTCCTATACCTTATTGATTAAAAACTCACAACTTGATGCTACCACTACCATGCTTTACTGACTGGATGATGTTCTCTGTATTGAGTGATGAGCAGTGATGGATTTCATCAAACAAAGCACTTTGAACCAAGGCCAAAAAGCTCATCAAACATCTAAGCCTAACCCTAACCCTTCGTTACTTCTCTGACTAGTGCCCTTCTTACCAGTCATGGCCAGCCATTTTTGGTTGACCTTTCAACTGAGATTCTTATTTGCCTAATCAATGGTCCAGCAATGTGGGTTTTTTAATGGCCGATGCAGATATTTACAGAGTCTACATCATATTGTAGTGTATTGTTTTTACACCATGTATTTCTTTATATACATAAAAAACTTATGACATCTTGAATGAGCTGGGCACTAAGCAAATAATTTCTTTCCCCGTTTTGGACACATTATGGACTGGCCGTAATACCAATAAGATATGACACTGTGAACGCAGTAGCCAATCAGGAGCATTTTCCGCTTCCAATGTGTTCTCCCTTTATCTGCCTGAGAAAACAGAGCTGCACATTGGAATGTTTGCCTTGCAGCTGTTTTACAGAATTGTGATCTTATCTTTTCCTAATGTTGTCTGTTAAAGGACTGTAGTCTTATCTTGTTCCAGCATAGCCTTAGGAAAGGGCGTGTACCTGGCAGAAAAGAGTATTTGAGTATTTGAGTGAAATACCCTTGATGTAATAAATGTATCTCTGACATGGTGTAAAAACAATACACTACAATGTTTAAATGTTTGCAAGATAATATACATTTAACGCTAGCCAGGAATGTGGCAATTTAAGCAGAACTTACTTTTTCACCACCTTCCCAGAAATGTCCTGAAACATACTAATGTATCTTTGCTTATGCTCAGTGACAGATAACTTTGACTAGAGGTGGGAACAATGCGACAGAGCGGAGATCCTGTCCTGTGAATCCACTGTAATCTCTTATTGAACAGTGTGTCATGTTAGCTTGGTGTATTGAAGCACAAACACATACACACACAAGCAGAATGCAACTGTAACTAACATTGGGTATTTCATAGCTATCATTCAATGAGAGGTTCATCAATACTGTCTTCATCCTCTGCCTCAGGTGCTGCTGGCTTTGAGAATAATTCTGCTAGCCAGCTATTAATATTACTTTGCACTGGCATAATCTGAAGAAAATGTGTTTGTGATGTAATGCACTTAACAACAGCAGACCACAGGCTTGCAATATCTGTACACAGGATTACACTTGATTACCATCCCACAACTATCCCAAATGGCAAATGTTTTGCGTCCCCAGCCTGTCAGGAGTAGGAGTGGGAGCTGGGGATGCCATACAATAGTTTTTCGGGCCCTGGAAGCTAGTCTAGCTGGTTGAAGGCTCACTGCCATTACAATTATTTTCATTTTCCAACTGAAAGGCTGGAATCTAATTATACAGACAGTAAACAGTGGCAGTGGTGTATATGGTGAAACCACCTATATCAAGTCTGAGTCAAGATCAAGAGTTTAGTGAGTTGACTAGAATCAAGACCAATATGTTGGCAGTCAAGTCTGAGTCTTTGTAGGAGGCGAGGCACGAGAAGAGACTGAGACCTTTACAAAAAAAAGCCTGTTTTCACTTACACCACCAACATTAATTCAATTCAATCTTATTTCTAAAGCACTTTTAACAATGGAGATTGTCCCATTGAAGCTTAAGCAGCTTCACAAAGACATAAAATCCAGCCATAACTTTTAACATATATAAACTATCCCTAACTATTATCCCTAGTGAGCAAGCCAGGGGCGAATGTGGCAAGGAAAACCCCCCTGACATGTTACGAGGAAGAAACCTTGAGAGGAACCAGATTCTAAAGGGAACCCGTCCTCATTTGGGTGACACCGTATAGTACAATAATAAATAATCCATTCTATGAGTGCTATATATTGAAAAAAGGATTAAGCAATTAAGGATTAATCCTGCATCTGTTGCAAAGCCAAATGCATGGTATCTAGGAGTATCTTTAATCTGTCCATCATGGTGATGGGCCATCCTCTGCAGATTGATTTTCTGGCAAATCTTTGACATTATATATATATATATATATATAGCACCGGTCAGTACAATGTGGATTAATGGATGGATTGTATAAAATCATTTTGAGAGAATGAAAAATGAACACTGTAT
>JAOVVG010000034.1:5822418-5833604 GCA_028566375.1 Leptodoras nelsoni | reverse complement strand
AGGCCCTACACCATACTAATAAATTATTGTGGTCTAAAATGACAGGTGTTTCAGTTTCATTGTCCAACCCCTGTATAGGCCTATATATACGATCCAGGACATACAGTAGCTGAAGATGAACTTTTCACAAAGTTGTTCCCTCAGAACATATACTTTATTACATTTGAAAATAAAATGTATATAAATATATAAATTAAAAAAATAAAAGCACTACTACTTCTATAAAGTGAATGATATACAGTAAAAACAGAACTCGGTCCTTAATTATAATTCTTATAGCTTATTTGTATTCATAGTGTCTGAATCGGACATGCTGTGTTGCTGATTAAATTAAATGAAAGGCTCTCGTTTATTCATCTATTCATCAAGTTCTCTTTTTTTTTTTTTTCTTGTTAAGGGTGACTTGTTGTGACTGATGCTCAGCCTTACACCCTGATTGGGACACCCATTCATCAGTCACTCATACCATGCCGGTATCCTTTACAGGGAGGTGGTGGAAGGAAACCGGAAAACCCAGAGTAAACCTGTGTGCATTACATTTACATTTATGGCATTTGGCAGACACGCTTATCCAGAGTGACTTAGATTTATCTCATTTTATGAGATAAATGTATGAGACAACTGAGCAGTTGAGGGTTAAGGGCCTTGCTCAAGGGCCCAACAGGGGCAGCTTGATGGTGCTGGGGCTTGAACCCCCAACCTTCTATTCAATAACCCAACACCTTAACCATTGAGCCCCCTGTGCATAGGATCAATACATGCGAACGTAAGCACTAACCAGAGCTCAGGATCTGACCCAAGGACTCGCAACACCACCTTATCACATGGTTCCTGGATCACTTAAATTATTCACATTAATTTTGGGCAGGGGTGGCTCAATGGTTAAGGTGATGGGTTGCTGAATAGAAGGTTGGGGGTTCAAGCCCCAGCACCACCAAGCTGCCCCTGTTGGGCCCTTGAGCAAGGCCCTCAGTTGTATGAAATGAGATAAATGTAAGTCATTTTGGATAAGGATGTCTGCCAAATGCTGTGAATGTAAATGTAGAGCACAGTAGTGCCTATCAAAATGTTGCTGTTTTTATAGTAACACCTCGTTCATAGGGATGCTTTTGTAATGAACGATAATCACGGATAATGTGAAACCGTCTATATGACGCTTATTTCGGCTGCTCCCAGTCCATTCCCATTGGGGTTGCCACAGCAGATCAAGTCCGCATCTTAATCTGGCACAGTTCTTACGCCGGATGCCCTTCCTGACGCAACCCTTCCCTTGAGCGGGGTGTTGGGACAGAGGGCAGCAGCAGATCAGGGTTCAAACCCCCAACCTTCCAAACCACAACCTGGAGTCTTAACCCACTGAGCTACCACTGTCTATATGATCTATATGATGATTCAAATTTATGGAAGGGGTCTCCAGGGTGAAGTGATGGAGGTTTATATGGATAAAGCATCCCTTAAGCATCTGTTCCTTAATATAAAAAAGATGTGATTTTAGATGTCGTTGCATTAAAACACTTTGCAACATGCTGATCTAGGAAAGCAATCAACTTCAGGGTGGAAACCGAAGTGTTTTTTGTGTTTGTCACCATTTCCTGTTTTATTATTGACCTATATTCCAAAGTTATCCCACGTTAAACTCCATGCTTAGGTTATTTTTCATCCAACGCGGCACGAGCTTTAGGCTCAGCAACATATTTGAACCGTTCTTACAAGCTTGAGGTGCAGCCAAAATAGACTTATGTCTAAAAAAAACAAAAAAAAAATCTCCTGGAACAATCTCTGCATATAAAATATGACCTTATAATTCATGCTTCTCACATTTTTTTTTGAAAGCCATTTTCGTTATTTATTTCCCTTTTCTTGACTCCAGAGCCTTACTGGAAGTTCGTAGTTTCACCTTGTAACTGGCGAGAGCCGGACGGTCGAGAGACAGAAAAGCAACCCTAATGTGCATCGTCGGTTTGGGGTCATGCATGCTGTTATGTTATGCGCTGCGATGAACTGATAAATCTGAAACGTGACTGCAAGCTCTCTGAATGTTTTCACTTAGAGTTAAAAAAAAAAAGTTTGTTTGGATGGAACGTCGTTATTTTGGGCTTCTACTGCCAGATGGCGCTGTTTTAAAGTGGAGGAAACGCAGCTTGCTGTTAGACTGGGAGCTGAGGATTCCTGCTCCGCCACTTCCAGTTCCACTTTTATCAGTGCATATACAATATATCATTTTTGAAGACCAACCATTCTGAAATGTACATGTTCTGTCTTTATTTATTTATTTATTTATTTTTGCTCCATTTCTATTCGAGTATAAGCCAAAATACGTCTGTCCAGAAAGTAATGAGAATGCAATTCCTGCTCTCCCTAGACCTTCCTTACGAACAGGGATGAGTGAGATCTCGGATAAATGGCAGGACCCGATTCGGTTGCGTTCTATCTCCCCTTCTCCGTGGCCAGACTTTTGTTTTTGTGAAACCCTGTTTCTGGAACAATGCGAGCGAGTTTGGAGCAAATGTTGAACAAGAGAGCCCAGTTTCCTGAACAGAGCGATCACAGGACATGGATCATGGGTGTTGCGATCCTGCGGCACTCTGAACGGCGTACGAGAACACCACCTCGCCCAAAGAAAGCGATTATATATTACATATAACTATATAATACATTTAAAAAAACAAAAAAGGCAGATAGAGAGCTTCACTGGTTTTCATTCCTGGCCTTGTAGCTACACATTGTACACTCCTGGACTCACAGACACCCGAAGAGATCTGTTTTCTCTCAATGTACGCTAAATGTGGAATTTGCCGAATCTATGTTTGGAGTGTTGAAGTCAAGAAAGACTTATTTTTTTTCCTTTGCTACTTTCCCTCCGTCTTCGTGGACTTATCTTCTGGATCTTGACAGCTCTTTAAACCTTGGGTTACTTATTCAATAAGTAGTAAGGCATGTTGTTCCTGCTGAGTTCTACCTCTCATTAAGGCAGTTTTATATCCACTGACAGAATTACTGTGACCATGTGTGTGTGTGTGTGTGTTAGTGTGTGTATAAAGCTTATATGCGGTATTGCAGGCAGGATCTACTAGGCAGAGTTGGACAGTATGATTTGCTCCCATGCGACGGTTGGGTCTATGTTAAATGTTGTACTCGGGAGCCTTCTGTCGTGTCTCGGATGCCATGGCGATATGAAACGGTTCTGTGGTCTCGGCTTACAGATATTCTGTAATATTCATCACGTTCATATGTCTAACATGGTTTAAGTAATAAGTAATGGAAATATACAAGCACCAGTTTGAATCTGAGAAGAAACCGGTAGCACGATCACGATCAGCTCAAGGCTTACTGTGGTTAAACACGGCACACACACACACACGGTACACCATCACATTAGATCAATAGGGTCAGTTTTACTGGGTCGGTATGCTCTCATGTCCATTTTAACTAGAACAAAGTCTTTTTTTTGTTAATCTTTGACATGTGGTGTCTCCCGAGTTATGATTCCAGCTCACGAATCTGTAATAAGGCAAGAAGTTGGTTAAGAAACAAAATTCGTACAATAATAATACATTTATATAGATGTAATATGTTGCTAAACGTAATACAAACCTGTCATATGTACTGCGTGTAGATACACTCAGTGTTGACCTGTCAGAATGAACTGTATGCTGGTTTTTTTTTTTTTAATTGAGATAAAACTATTGATATTTGGGTGTCCCAAATATTCCCATATTCCCATCCATAGAGAAAATGGGAAATCGTAGCTAAATGTATCTTTTATTTACACATTTATATTTACATATTATATATTTTTTATATTTATATAAAATATATTTATATTTTATATAAATATTCTTGATGTGCTGGCTTATTAAATTATTATTAATGTTTTAATTAAATTATTATTAAATTATTATTAAATTAAATTATAGTTTTTTTTTATTAAATTATTATTACTTTTTTAATGACATTTTAAAATTAATTTTAATTAGTATAAAATAGTCTATAAATATATAAAATATATATTTATATTTTATATAAATATTCTCGATGTGTTGGCTTATTAAATTATTATTTTTTTATTAAATTATTATTAAATTGTTGTTTTTTTATAAAGAAATTTTTCCGACTATAAAATTATTAAAATGTTTTTATTATTATTAATTAGTATAAAATATAGTCTATAAATATATAAAATATATATTTATATTTTATATATATATTCTCAATGTGTTGGCTTATTAAATTATTATTAATTTTTTTAATAAAATTATTATTTTTTAAATTCAATTATTATTAAATGATTATTAAATGATTGTTTTTTAAATTAAATTATTATTAAATTATTTTTCTTTTTTTATTATTATTAATTAGTATAAAATATAGTCTTTGGGGACCCTCTGTGTTTTAAGTTCATTAACAAAGCATGTTTATTCCTACCTGACGAGTGTAAAGGAGCTAAACTGGATATAGTAGCTAGATTACGTGTGTATTACTGAACACTGGGAATGTTATTTTACTTGAAATTGACCTGATCCAGAGGCTTATCTCTCTATATCTGGGTTTCCTCTGGACTCTCTGGTTTCCTCAAAACAACTAGCGAATACCTGATGGCTTATTTTCATTCATTAATACTGACAAATGTTTCTATATCTATATTTAAATACTGTGTAATAATAATAAAAAACAGATCAGTTCTCACCCCTATCCAATTTGATCTGAAGTAGATTCTGTAATCAGACTCCGGCTGAGTTTTTGCCCGACGCTCCGTTTTCTGCACGTTCACCAGAACAGCAGAGTAAAAGTAATAATACTCCATCACCTGCCGTGCGCCCTGGCCTTATGGTCCTAATCAGGAACTGAAAGGAACTCCCTTAAGTCTTTTGACGAATGTGCGGTATCCGTGATATTTGCTCCTTCTCGACTTTCTCTCGAACAGCCTCCACACCAGAGCTGTCACGGCTAAGCGCCTCTCTCTGGCAGGTCTGTTTAGGCTATCACAGCCTCTTTTTTCCCTTACCCTGAAAAATGGCTGATCCATTCATCTTTTGCCTTACTGGATATTTGGAAACTCCAAAAAAGCTCTTAGCGGCATATTAAAGGATCATTAATGCTTTAAATCTTCAAAAAAAAAAATTCCTTTAAAAATAGTTTCATTAAAAGTACCAAAACTGCAATCCGTCATTGTCTGCTCTAAGCTTGGAACACCTCGGGTTACCATTGTGCAATGAGTGATAACTAATACGATAGGAACTTTTGCTTGCTTTTATTTCTTTTTTTCCCTTTGTGTCTCCTTCCTTCGAGGATCCGGGACCAGCCAGGGGTCCTCGAAGCATGTCGCATGTCGTATTTCGTTCCGGTGGTTGAAATCATAACTTCCGATTACAGAAGCCGTATTAGATAGACGCAGTTCTTGGTAGAGTTTAATGACGTTAATCCAAACCTCAAAAATAGCTCATAAATAAGTCATAACTTGGCTTATAGTATAATAACATAATGTCACCTTGGACCTAACGTGTAGAAGTAAGAAAGCTTTGTGGCTTCAAGAAATAGCCACAGTGGTTTCATATTGGAGTAGTTCATGAAATAAATCTGGTGCAGATTTTTGGAAGTTTGAGTAACCTGCTACTTGCCATGACTCAATGAGCTCATTGACAATATTACCTTCTGCATTCTGTATCCTGTAGGACTGTAGAACAAGCAAGCAGAACTGTCTTTAATATGTCTTTTATACTGTATTGTAGTCACTGATGTGCTTTGTACTCCACTGACGTGCTCGGCTTACCTCACCTCGGCTCACCTGTAAAAGCTCACTGCCTCGCTCGTCTGTCGAGTGTGTGCACTGAAATGAACAACGTGCCCTACTGAGATCTTTCAGTGTGTCGGGACAGGGGACGTGTGTGTATATGTGTGTGTGTGTGTGTGTGTGTATGCGGCTGCCCGGAGCCGCACTGGGACGAGATCGTAGGGGGTGAGGGTGGTGTGTTTAGGATTGGGGGAAGGAACACTGGACGAAGGGGAGGGGTTATGGGAGGAGCTTGAGAGCTGCTATTTGTAGATCTTTGTGATGGATGACTGCTGTGTGTGCATATGTGTGTGCCTGTGTGTGTAAGAGAGAGAGTGAGAGAGTGCTTTTTTTTTTTCTTTGGTGTTCCTCTGTTCCCTTCTGTGTAGGCAGCCAGAGGAGTGCAGGAGTGGGAGGGAAGCAGACGTAGACGCCGAGCACTGCGAGACACCCGGAGACAGAGACACAGAAAGAGAAAGAGAGAGAGTTTCTTTAGGAAGTCAAGCACGACAGAAGAGGACGAGCTCCTGTTTTTTTTTGGTCTCCCCCTTCCCCAAAACCATACGAACAATCAAACCAGGAGGACTAGACCTAAAGTCTAAAGGCATTTCTTCTGCCAAAAAAAAAAACAACACTTACCTTTTTATACCTTTATACCTTTTTTCCTTCCATCCTCTAGATAGTCTTTCTCCTACACGTTGTGTGCGCTTTGCTTTCAGCATAAGGACTTCTGCAGCAGTAGCAGCGGCTTTGTAAAGAAAAGAAGCTCTGAAGGAAAGGCAGTTAACGGAGTTTTACGGAGCCGTGGATCAGTCATGCCCATGAGAGGCTGTAGGGCATGGAAGTGGGCATTGTTCCTGTGTGGCGCCCTGTTTGCCCACCGTGCCGCCGCGTGCCCGGCTCTGTGCACCTGCAGCGGCACCACCGTGGACTGCCACAACCTGGGGCTCAAGAGCATTCCTAGGAACATCCCGAGGAACACGGAGCGCCTGTGAGTACCCTTTCGAGCACTTCCACCTCCTATACCGAGAGTTGGAAAGAAAGCAAGATATAAATGATATAGTTTTTAATTACTACATTATTATTATTATTATTATTATTATTATGCATTGACGGAAAAGAGGTATAGGTACAAAGATATGCACTGAAATGCGTCTGTGATTTACATACCAACTTGTCTGTGCTCGTGTTCTGTCCATTCCATGCCGATTCAGGTTGTTTGAATTGTAACAGGTTTTCCTGTAGCATAGTCCCTAAATTCCTTTCATTCTTCTGCTAAGATTTTTTTTTTTACCAGACTTTTTACTCTAAAAGTAAATAGTGATGCAAATTTCAATTTTCTAGCCTTATATGCATGATATAACACCCTGGGACTAAAAAAAGTCTTCTGAGTCTTGGTCTAAATGTGAAATCATGTAGAGAATCAGCAAAATGCTGCTTAATTATGTAGAGAGATGGAGAGAGAGAGAGAGAGAGTCTCATCAGCAGCTGGGCTGCGGAAGAATGAAAGTAATAAGCGGCTCACTCGGCACATCAGCCTTACTCTCATCTCTCTCCTTAGGATCTTTTGTAACACTTTGAAATATTCATGTTGTAATTAATTTCCCAGGACTGCCAAAGGGGAAAATTGATTGTACTGGTTTCGGGTGTAGAATATCTCTGATGAATTATACATGCCAGGGAAATTGTGTGTGTGTAGATATGTGTGTGTATGTGTGTGTGTTAGTCAGTCTGATCTTTTTATTGTTATTAATTAATTAATTAATTTATTTATTTATTTTGAGAGACATGGGATTGGGTCAGATGGGGCCAAAACCTTCCGTGAGAGAAATGATGTCAGGGATTCGATTATTTAACATTAGAAATCTTCAACATGTGACGTAAGACGTAAAAACATACGAAATCTTAATGCCTTCATTGTACCTTATAGTGATATAGTTATCTTTTTTTTCAAGGTGATCGCTCAAGTCAAATAAAACACACGCGAGCCGCTAGTGATTTTCCCTCCACTCTTTCCCTGGGATTTTTTTTTTTTTCATTTCTGTCATTTTTTTTTTTTAATTAATTAATTTATTTTTCCCCCCCAAATGGGCATCCTGACAACAACTGGGATGATAGGATTTGAACAAAATATCACTTAGTTAAGGTGCTTTCACCTGAAAACTCACTACATACTTAACTCTGCTCGGATTCGTCCTGGAAGTAGTAATTAATGCAAATAAATACTTAAATAAATGAATAAATACAGCGCTATAGAGTGAATATGGAGCCAAGATTTTAATCCTCTTACTCATAAATGGAATCCTTCCTGCTTTCTTGAACATCAAAAAAAAAGAAGTTCTTCACTGTGTTAAGTCTTCATGCTAGTGTTCATTTTCTTTTCTTTTTTTTTAATTCATCCCTCCTGTTAAATCGGGAAGTGAAGAAGAAATTGGAGTGTGTGTTCGGGGGCATTTCTCAGTCAGGACAGAGCGGCTCCGCTAGGCTCAACGGATTCAGACGTCCACTCAAAAAACACCTTTGCATGCAGAAGTTGGGTTATTCATGCTGACAGGGTTCTGCAAATGGTTTTATGTAGTAGTAGTGGTGGTGGTGGTGGTGGTGGTGTTGGTGGTTAGGAGGGGGGGGGTTGCAATTTGTGCACGGATCTAGTAAAAATCCCATTTGCACTCGTCAGAAAGGATTTCGATTGTCCTGACCTTTCTGCTTGCAATCCTTAACGACTGCAGCCACATGTGCCAAGCCCCCCCCATGAGACTTCCCCTTAGCCGGGCTCTTGCTAAATATACTAGACAATGAACCCACCATCCGTACCCACCATGCATTACCCTACCTGCATAATAAAATGGTGACTGAATGTTTTCCAAGCAGCAGAATATCTACTTCTAAGCAGATTTTAAGGAACACCACCAACCCCGATAATTCTCTTTATCTGTTTATCTAATGCTGTTAATCTTGTTTGCAATGCCGCAGTCCCAAGATCAAGCGTGCTTGATGGTGGCAAGACCGAGCTGTCTGATTTGGGATTCTCTTTGTAGTGAGATGACTCGAGTGTTGGCGTCCTTTCGTGCCGACTGTTTATCGATTCGACCGTTTGGAAGGGTTTGAGGGCTGGGTAGATACAGTGCAGTTTACGAAGAAGCATGAAGAGAAAGGGAAATCTTTGTTTAGAGAGCTTGGTTGTAAACTTCAGCTCTAGTCTAGGAAAGGGTTCTCGGAATAGACAGAAGGCTGGTTGCCTGCGTCTTACAGAACCCGTGATGGCTCCAGTCCAGTTGCTGAGGAGATATCAATGACGGATAGACTTTTAGCGCAACAGGCAACTCCGCGGTCCCTGGTTCAATCCTGACCCTGAGTTACTGCCTGTTTGGGGTTTCGTATGTTCTCCAGGTCCATTCCATCTAAGATGTATTCTGTCGCATGTCTTTGTTTGGATTTTCTCCTTTACATATTCATTGCCAGTTCCCATCCATCAGGTAGCTCTTCTCTGTCACATGACAGCTACCAATCAGGGAGGACTTCCTTTGAGGCAATGTGACCCCATGTTTTTGAACTGCTGCTTATGCAACCTTTGGGGAACCTTTGTAACACACTGACAGGAGAGATCCTGACCAATTTTGCTCTCTTGGACTCCCAGCTACAGATGACTGCGGCACCATCAGGATTTGAACTTCTGGATGAAAGCACCTTTCGGATGTGTTGCTCACTAGTCCTTGCCTAGAGTTCTTCAGAAAACCTCTACTGCATAGGTGGACCAGGCAAGTCTCATACATGAACCTTTGCTGGAAAGTTCCTGTTGTAGAACCTAACCTGGCCATCCTACTGAAAAGGTTCCAGTGAAGAACATTCTAGAAAGCTAGAACCATTAACCACCCAAAGAACCCCAAGGAACTGTTTTAATAGCTGCCAGATGATGATACACATCAAATCAGTTGATAGATCAGTAAAGAAAACCCTAGCCACTCCAAGAGGCGTAATTTAATTTCAATCAGGTTTAGAGAACGGATTTCCCTTGCTCATGCCTTGGCAAGAAATTCTAAAGGGTTTCACACTTTTTAGGATATCAGAAAGGAAAAAAACCCATGAATGACTGTGGAGCTTTTTTTTTCCCCCTCATGGCACTTGAGCATTCTTATTTCTCACAGACGCTTTAGCTTTAGGAATGAGGATTATCTGAGGAATGCCAGTGTTGATGGTTGATGAGTATGGTGCTAAATTAAAGGTTGTGTAGAGCAGTTGCGTTCCCTTTCCACACATTCCCGGCATCCTGCGGCATACTGCTCGAGCACGTCCTGACACTAAATCTTAATGGCATGGTGGAACTCTTACATTTCTATTAAGGTTAGCAGTGCCAAGAAGGGCGTCGAGATTAATTGGGACGTAATGTCGGTGACGAGACGGCTTTTAAACTAAACGCTGTGTTGGCTCAGCTTAAGCTACATGACCTGCAATCAAGCAAGCCAAATTAACAATGGGTGATTTTAATCTGGATATCATAGGGATGTTGTACAGAGTGCAGCGAAGGAGATACGTGAGTGTCGGAGCACCGTGTGGAAATACCAGCTGTATGCATGTGCATGTTACTTTCTTGGTGTTGTGAGCAAAACATTTACAGAATACAAGCACAAACCCTGTATTTGCCCACAGAAAATGAAAGCCTGTGTGTTCTCCATCTCAACGTGCTCGAGTGCTGCACGCCCCTAAAGCACAACCTGTTTCCAGTTTCTAGTCGAACAGTTTGGCGTATTCAATTACAGGAACAGATGTTTGATTTACTGGCAGCTGCTGACTTTTGTGCTGTTAAGTGCACCTTGTAAGTGAGGTTTGCTTTCAGAGTCCTACACATAGGTACAGTCAATTCCACAACTATTAGTACCCTTCATTAAACTAAAAAAAGCCTTGCATTGAGGAAGAATTTCAGCCTAAATATATTTGTATCCTGGTTTCAAAACAACTGCCATGATTATTATTTGGGAGCTTGACAGACGGACGCCAGGACTAAAAAGCTTCCTGAAATATCTAAGAGAAATCTTTGTCCAGGACATTTTTAGAGCCTTTATATTCTTAGTTTTCTGCATTTGGACTGCTCTCTATAATTCAGACCACAAACATTTTGTGTTGCTGCAATCATTTCTATGTTGACTCGTAATGGATGTGTCTTTGAATGCATCTTGTTGGCCAAGTCTAAACTTCCTGGTGTCCTGGTGAAGGCAGGGTTAAAATGGTGTTGCTCAAGGGCTATTGAACTGGTGTTCTCTATAGGACATGTACAGGGGTTGGACAATGAAACTGAAACACCTGTCCACCATTTTAGTGGCTAAACTGGACCAGCCTGGTAGTCCAATCTTCATTAATTGCACATTGCACCAGTAAGAGCAGAGTGTGAAGGTTCAATTAGCAGGGTAAGAGCACAGTT
>JAOVVG010000034.1:5611197-5622449 GCA_028566375.1 Leptodoras nelsoni | reverse complement strand
GGGGAAACTTTCTGTCAGTGGGGGGGGGATTGGGGAAACTTTCTGTTACAGCGGGTGAGATTGGGGAAACTTTCTGTTACAGCGGGTGGAATTGGGGAAACTTTCTGTCAGAGGGGGTGGGATTGGGGAAACTATCCAGCAGAGGGGGTGGGATTGGGGAAACTATCCAGCAGAGAGGGTGGGATTGGGGAAGCTATCCATCAGAGCAGGTAGGATTGGGGAAGCTATCTGTCAGAGCGGGTGGGATTGGGGAAGCTTTCTGTCAGAGGGGGTGGGATTGGGGAAACTTTCTGTCAGAGGGGGTGGGATTGGAGAAACCTTCTCTTACAGCAGGTGGGATTTGGGAAACAAATTTGGGATACTTTGCATCCAACTGTAATATTATTACACAGGACCTAGATAGCCAAAACCCTTACGTGTATTCTCTCTTTTTCTCTTCTTCATCAGTGGCATCCTCCTGCATGACCCGTCTGTCCCGCTCACGCACCACCTCCCTCTCTTCGTCCTACTCCCTGGAGGGCTCTCGCTCACGGTCACGCACTCTCTCCCAAGGCTCCCTAGGTGGAAACATTCCCCCTAGCCCCTCCAACACGATGGAGGTGTCCTGCTGAAGAGCAAGAGAACAACAGAGAGAGAGAGAGAGAGGTAGAGAGAGGTAGATGGATGAATGGATAGATGGATAAGTGGAAAGCCACTACTATTGTGAGGGTCATAAGTCATATCCATTCATCAAAGTGTAAAGCAAGAAAGGAAGAGAGACATATAGAGAGAGAGATACTCATCTTGCCAAACTAAATCTCATTCTCATGTATAATTCGCTCATCCCGTACTTGTGGGGGGGAAGTGAGAGATTCTTAAGGGAAGCGACCTGGAAACAAATGACATGGGGAGAGAGGGAGAAAAATGGTCCATCTCTCCATCCCTCTGTCAACGTAACATCTGTGGTGCAGGTAGAGGCCTATAGAGAGACCCAAGATGTAGTGATAACCAATAGTAATACTTTTAATATAGGACATTAATTATAATTATCTATAAATAATGACGATAATGTGATTTAAAAACAGTTCACTTAATTACATGTTGAAAAATAGAGGAAAAAACACAATAGAGTAGCAATCATCATCTGTCTGTTGAGTTCTTTTGGTATACTATTTGGTGTGTTTGGAGTGGGTTTTTTTCATGAATTTATTTGTAATAGTCATGTGGCACTCATATAGAGCCATGGCAACGGGTGTCGGATAAATACCAATGTCTTTCGGTGGCAGCCAACTCACGTCTTCCATTTGACTTATTTGAAAAGAAAAATAAGTGGGGCAATGGTAAGTCTGGGAAACTGTGTATGGAAATGAAAGATTAAGACATCAGGTTTGATTGCTCAGTTTGTAGAATTGTTACAAATATTTTTGAATGATGGTGTTGATGATGTGATAGTATATGGATTATGGAGATAACAAACAGACAACAGACGAAAGAACAAAGCAGGTGAAGTGTTGAAGTGCAGGTGAAATAAATGCTCACTGTTGGCCCTTACTCAGCAACCTTGTATAAATAAAGTGCACAGGAACAAATCTGTATCTGATTCATGGAACCAGTCTTATGCGTGATGATTTGAACGCAATCTGTGAGGTGTGAGCTGAGGCTCGTTAATCCCTTATTTACATGCCCAATGCATGTAACATTTCCTGATTACATTTATAACAATAAGCTGTTTAAGGTCATAGTCCGGCAGAAAACACCTTTTTCCAGTTGCTTCTGCAGGTAGGACTTGAAGAGGTCAGCCAAGTTTCTAAAACAAAACTAAATCCGTAGATTATGGAAACAAAATATAGACATAATGAAGCAGTGAAAATCAGAGTACTGAATTTAATTCGTGTCTGATTTTTAAAACTTTTTTGAATTATAATAATTTTAATGAAATTATTATAATGACCTCAAAAAAGTCTCTTTGAATTAGCTAGGGCCTATGTTTGGAGTCTAAACAGCCAGGTGAATGCTTTAGGATGCCTTCTTAGACAAATGCATTACTCTTATTCAAATGGAGGACTAATGGGCTGATGAAGATCAGCGTCTGCTCCTTTGATTTGCATTTACAATTTACAGAATGATATTATGGCCTATTACCTGTCAGCATTATTTGCCATGTTTATACTGCTCGACTTAGAACTCTGACTAGTATCATTGATTTATATTAGCATTGATTTTCCTTATTTAACCACAAAGCAAGCATATTTCATGTTTTACTCTTATTTACACACACTCTGCCCTGACGTGAGTTTCAAACTAATAAGCCAAAGATGATCTCAACAGATAAGGGAACTATTGATGGCATTTTTGTGTGCTCATTTTATCATCAGCTTTATCTTTATGCAACTTTAATGAATAAGGGTCAACGTGAACATTGGAAAATAATGAATATCCTGAAATTTGGATATTTGGAATTAATTATCTTGTTTAATGTGTTTGTTATACAACCCCAATTCCAATGAAGTTGGGACATCGGGTAAAACATAAATAAAACAGAATATGATGTAAATCCTTTTCAACTCATATTCAATTCAATAGACTACAAAGACAAGATATTTAATGTTCAAACAGATAAACTTTATTGTTTTTTTGCAAATATTCACTCATTTTGAATTTGATGCCTGCAACATGTTCCAATACAGTTGGGACAGGGGCAACACAAGACTGGGAAAGTTGAGGAATGTTCAATAAACACCTGTTTGGAACATTCCACAGGTGAACAGGTTAAATGGAAGCAGGTGATTGTCATGATTGGGTATAAAGGGAGCATCCCTGAAAAGGCTCAAGCAAGTAGTTCATACCACTTAGTGAACAACTGTGTGAGCAAATACTCCCAACAGTTTAAGAATGTTTTCCAACATGCAATTGCAAGGAATGTAAGGATTTCATCATCTACAGTCCATAATATCATCAAAATATTCAGAGAATCTGGGGAAATCTCTGCAAGTAAGCGGCAAGGCTGAAAACCAGCATTGAATGCTCGTGACCTTTGATCCCTCAGGCAGCACTGCATTAAAACCGGCATCATTCTGTAATGGATATTACCACATGGGCTCAGGAACACTTCAGAAAACCATTGTCAGTAAACACAGTTCATCACTCCATCTACAAGTGCAAGTTAAAACTCTACCATGCAAAGCAAAATCCATATATCAACAACACCCAGAAATGCCGCCGGTTTCTCTGGGCCCAAGCTCATCTGAGATGGACTGATGCAAAGTGGAAAAGTGTTCTGTGGTCTGACGAGTCCACATTTCAAATTGTTTTTGGAAATCATGGACGTCGTATCCTCCGGGCCAAAGAGGAAAAGGACTGTCTGGATTGTTATCAGCGCAAAGTTCAAAGCCAGCATCTCTGATGGTATGGGGGTGTGTTAGTGCCCATGGCATGGGGAACTTGCACATCTGTGAATGAACCATTAATGCTGAAAGGTACATACAGGTTTTGAAGCAACATATGCTGCCATCCAATCAACGTCTTTTTCAGGGACATCCCTGCTTATTTCAGCAAGACAATGCCAAGCCACATTCTGCACGTGTTACAACATCTGGCTTCGTAGTAAAAGAGTGCGGGTACTAGACTGGCCTGCCTGCAGTCCAGATCTGTCTCCCACTGAGAGTAAACACAGCGGTAAACACGCCCCTGTCCCAACTGTTTTGGAACGTATTGCAGGCATCAAATTCAAAATGCGTGAATATTTGCAAAAACAATAAAGTTTATCCATTTACACATTAAATATCTTTGTAGTGTATTCAATTGAATATGGGTTGAAAGGGATTTGCAAATCATCGTATTCTGTCTTTATTTATGTTTTACACAATGTCCCAACTTCATTGGAATTGGGGATGTAGATAAGGCACTAACTATGCTAGAATGTAGAGAGACATTCTAGCATTTTGGAAAAAAGTTACTTTCAGTTGTTTCTTGTTAATTTTTCTCTTCTTCTTTCTATTTGGCTGAGTCTCAAGCATTGTTAAATACTTAATCTCATGAATTAATACTAGCCCCCTCTGAAAATGTTCCTTCTGATAACGAGGATCTGCCAGCAAATCCACTGCCACCAGACTGTTACTGCGAATATAGAGCAACACGTACAGATAAGCTTCATTTGAACTACATTAACTATTAACGCTAAGGCTTTCAGTAACAACATTGTGTGCTCTCAATTAGACACACATCATTTCTGATCCGGCCCAGAAACTGGTCAATCAATCTCAAATCTGAAGTTAATTAACTAGCTCTTACCTAAAGCCTCTAGAGAAACCTCCTAGCTAAATGTAACCTATTGTAGCAAACAGCCATATTTTTTTAATCAAAAGAGCCAAATCATGAGCCAACGCAAATCAGACGAACAGTTTTTGAAATTTTATTTTCCAACACTGCTGCAAAATGCCAAGATAATCAGCACAGCACTGCCCTAAAACACCAAATCATTAGACAATTCTCTGTTGATATTACGCACAATCCCGTCAAGAGTTATGAGTATTTGATAAGCTACATTTGTGTCTTTGTCATGTGCAGTCCAATCCCACTAGAACCTTGGTTTGTTTTTAGCACATCCTTGGCAAATTCATTACTTCTCAGAATTTGCATTGAGGAAATTCCCATGTTAATGGTAGTTTATAAACTTAAAGGAAAGCACAACCCTGACCTGTCGGTGTTAAATCTGTTCTCCTTTGAAACGTCACTGCTAGCAATGTCCCCACGTAATATAACCCACGTTTGAATTGTGAGTGAACGTCAAAAACCAGATTGAAACACAAGGACGGAATTGGTGCCAAGTCTTTGCTTTTCTTAAGTTGGAACAGAAGAGCATCCGTTGCTGAAAAGTATTGAAATGGCACATGGTATCGTGTAGTCTATCGTTATTGGAGAAATACAGCTACAGGTGTTTGATACAGAAGGAATGCTTTGCATTGCCAGATAAAGGTTTTACCAAAAAGAGTAAAGGGAAATATCTGATGTAGTTTACTCCAGGGCTTTAAAAAGGGAAAAAAATTGAAGCGCCTATGTTTGCTCTTCCACTTTATATTTTATTTTTTAAATTTTTTCCTTCAATCATTAGCCTTTTTACTGTTCAGTCCTCCTCGTGTTTCTTGTTGTACTAGGTTACTGTCTCGGCGTTCTCACAGGTTAGACATCAGTGTGCTAGTTCTTGTGTAACCTTTTTTAGCATTAGGATGTAATAAAAAAGGGGAATTAACATTATTAACAAAAAATGTATGACAAAATACAATCCAAGTTTCTTGTGTGGCTAATTTTGTGTAATGCTATGAACAACTGAAAAAAAGTTGAAAATGAATAAAGAGGAAGAAAACCATGCTGACTTGCTTTGAGTTATTATTCAAAGTGTAGTTATATACGTAGAATGCATGGACAACTTCAAATACCTAGAATCCCTGGTTCTGTCAAGCGAAACGTTTATACGTGTTAGGGTTCCAATTCAACAGTTGGATGGATCAATGTAGTTTGTCATTCAAAGTGATTTACTAATAAAAATGACTTAAGTGTCACATCTCAATATACACTGAAGTACCAGAAAAACTGGTACTGGAGGCTATGCGAAATACATAGCAACACCACCTATGCACATCATTGGTTGCATCCACCAGCACGTATATAAAATGATGGACATCTATGGAAGCTTCTAGAGCTGTTTCTGCCACGTGAATGGCATCAACATGGTTTAATAGTTGGAGTTGTGAGATGGGTCACAGCATTTCGGAGGTAGAAGCAAAGTTTGGATTTTTACATATAAGCATTTCAAGAGTGTACTGTGACTACAAGAATTCCAGCAAAACATCGAACTTTCAACAGCAGTGTGGCCATATAAAAGGTGAACGTAACGAGCGCTGGCTGGCAACAATCGTTTCATGCAAAAGGCGTGCAACACTGCTTGAAGTAACATCGCAATTCAGTGCTGGGGCCTCAACAACCATCAGCGTGAAGACTGTGCAACGTTCCCTCCAAGATCCTGTGGGGGACCTACCAAGTATTAACTGGCATACCAGTTTTCCTAGTACTTTGACAAAACAAGCCTGGGACAAAGTTATGGAAAATTATCAGCCGTCATGTCACAGCTGATTTTTATGGAAGAATGGTGGAAAGTGTGCCAGAAGAATTTGCAAACAAAGGACCTAGGAAACCTAGGAAAAGTTTCTTTGGTCTGATGAGAACAAAAATCACCTCCAGTATGTCTAACAGAAATCCGACAGTGCCCAACACCATCTCCAGAGCAATGTGTGGAGGTTGTGTGGATGCTTTTCCGCAGCAGGCACTGAGAAACTGGTCATGTTGAGGATGTGATAGGTAGAGCTAAATGCAAGGCAATCCTAGAAAAAAATTGCTACTGGAGTGGTTCAAAACCATGAATTTTAAGGCGTTTGATTGACCCATTGACACAACGGCCAGCTTTCTATCTGATTGAGAATCTGTGGTAAGAACTAAAAATTGCTATTCACAGTTAGTCTCCATTCAAAATCCAACAGAGCTTGAGCAATTTTGTCAAAAGATATGGACAAGGACAGGTTTTCTAAAAGAATTTATTAGAAATAGATAAAGGAAAATTGGCTTTCAGACAGTAAATAAAACAACAATATAAAATCCAGTTTATTACACGTTTAGACTTATTCACTGAACATTGCTGTATATAAAAGTCAGACTTGTAATCTTACCAGAGAAATTCATCGCAAAAAACGTATTTTCATTGCAAAGTTCTACGTATTTAAATCCAAGGATAGATGTGTCAAAAGAGCTGATGGTAAACGGAATGATGCCAAAAGGTACATATGCAAAAGAGCCATAGAAAGAGTAACATGGATTAGACTGTAGTGCAGGAGTGTTATTCATACTAGCTAATCTGTAAATGGTCAAAGACTTACAATAACAGCAACAAATAATAACAGTCATATGATACTATGCTTGTAGATCATATCATTGGTCACCTTACAAAGTAATAGCAATGGTGGTAGTCTGAGATAGGTGAAGTGGAAAAAAACGCATTTCAAGTAATTATGTAATTAGTGACAAAGTGCTCCACAGTGCTTAATAAACAATGAAAAGACCAAGCAAAAATAAAAATATAACACATACATCAGTGATAGCATCGTGTTACGATGAACTAGTAACAATTAAAGATTAAGAATGGGTTTTAACATGTTATATAAAAGCTCCTACTAAATCCTGAGAGCTACACACCCAAGAAAATGATGGAACGTTCTGGATCAACACAAGACAGAGAATATTGCTTAATAAGTGAACACAAAAAATACAGTAGTCTATATACAATGACACAAATGCATAAATGGTTTTTTCAGCGTCAAAAAAGGAATCTTCATTAACTGCTTTATCCTGGCCAGAGTTATCACAAAGCTTATACTGGGTGAGCAACACTTCAGAAGAATTCACCCCAGACAGGATACCAGTGCTTTGCAGGGCACCATGTAGAGACACAAGACCTGCAGTTTATCAAAGTCACTCAGATCCTCATGCTTGCCCATTTTCCCTGCTTCCTCTAACAACTTTTGAGAACTGACTGTCCACTTACTGCATATATTCTGCATCTTAAGGTGCCATTCTAATGGTGTAGGCTCTTTTCTTATTTCTCAAACAGTTTAGCTGAGGCTTTAACCAAATATTTTACTCAAACGTTGAAAAAAACTGTATCTCACTATTTCTAGTGAGAAGATGGTGTCCAGTCCCAGTGAATCCAGATTAATTATCTCTCGGACCAGCCCGATAAATCCACCTACTCGTAAAATAGCAGGATTCAGCATCAGCAATGTCACAGAGTATTTTCTTAACTGTACATCATAACCTTGACTTTCAGCTGTCTGCAACACTTTTATTGCTTGCTGGATATTTAATTTGAGTGAATGCTGTGCCAGGTGTTTGGCCTTAAATTGCTTGCCAAGCAAAGTCTCAGAAGTCATGTTGGAAAATGTGCTGGCGCCTTCCACAAAAATTGAAGTCAATGTCAAGTTTCTCATGTAGGAGTCTACGGCCTCTTCAGCCTTCTTCAGGTCTGCCAGTGCCTGAGTAATATATCCACTGCTTGCTTTAGACAGAATGGACAATGCACGATTGTACAAAGCAATGGCAGGCCAACAAGGATTGTTTTCAATGGCTCTTGTGTACATAGCAATGCTGTCTGCAAGGGAGGATTTGTGATGGAGTGTGTTGCCAGTCCTTACATAATGGTAGATCATAGAGGAAGGGGACTCGTTGCAGTACAGTTTTCGCTTTGCACTTTGCATGTCTTTTTTTAACTGTTCTCTTAATGTTTCTGTTGATTCATTCTCATCGAACTTCATCAGAAGCCACATCCCCCAGCACTCATGAAGTGAAGACACGATGTCTTTAAAGGTGTCACCGCCATCTTTCTCTTTATAAACGGTGTCCAGAATTGTAAGATATTCAGAAAAGAGTTCCTCCTTTTTGATGATTTTTGGTATGTCTTCATCAAGAAACTGTGACATTCTTATCTGCACAATTAAATCTCTAGACACTTTTTCCTCCTCTGGGTTACTTAAAGTACTTGGGTCTTCATAGTTTAGCAAGTCTCTGAGTTCTCTTCTTATTTCCTCACAGTTCTTTTCATTGGGGTCTTTCTGACAAGTTTTGAGCATCTCTCCAAACTTATGTTTGAGGAATGCTGACACATGTAAAGTGGTTTTTAGATGTCTCAGAAGGGTAAGTAACCTGAGAGGTAAGTTCAGTGCGATCATCAGTTTGATTGACTTAGAGAAGTGAGTGGAGCACATGATGAGCTGGGCAGATCCAGGGTTTCCTTCACGTGCAGTTCGACCGAAGGCTTGTCGCTCCACGCGGATATTAAGGGGCAAGAACGTCTGCACCACAAACAGACCCCCTGAACCATTTACTTCTTCACAGACTTTGAAGTCTGTTCCACGACCAGCCAGATTGGTTGCAACAATGACACAACCTTCGGTGACCGTTTCACCTGTAATCTTAGAATTGTCCATATTGTTGTTTGTGTACAGTTTCAAGTTGTCTGTTGAAATGGTTCCTGAGAGTGCATTGTGGACAGTTTCTGCTTGTTTAATAGTTTCACAGATGACCAAGACTGCTCTTGCACCTCGGTAGTCTGTGGGTTTCACATTCTCTTCAACAACATTGCAAATTGTTTGTACCCACTCATTTTCGTCGTTAATTACAATGCCGTCTTTCTCGTAAAGTTTCCTGCGTTTGAATGGTGGGATTTTGCATGTTTGAATTCCGGGGTACAGTTTCTGGAGCAACTCGAGTTCTGTTTGATTCCCCAAAGTTCCAGTCAGCCCGTTAATCCGTTCGTAACTCCTGAATAAATTTACGTTGGACTTGAAATTTGTAATCAGGCCCATATTTGACAGCTTGGTTTGGTGCTTCATTTCAAGGAATTGCTGAAGTCCATCTCCCCATTTCATGTTGTTTTGTACAACTCCTGTAGAGCTATAATCAACAGGAACTACTCCATCCTTATGCAGAATGTATTTATGCCCTAACGTCATTGTTTTGGCTAGAAATGCATTTTCAATCCATATTTTTAGCCTCCCGTTTATGTGCTCTAGAAAGCCCGGAATGTGGAATTCATTGGGCTGCAGCTTTGATGTATCTGCAGGGATCTTTCCATATTTATGTGATGGAAGTATGTCTGAATCCTCTGCCATCAATGAGGAATGTATTAGATCTAGAGTCCTTTCTACATCCCGATCTTCAGACTGGTTGACAACAAACCAAATCTTAGCTAAAATTACATTTAGAGGCTCCATGACAGGGATGTCCCTGTTTATGTAAACAACTTCTAGACCTTTGTCCAACATTAGCGAGTCCACTTCATCTATAATGACACACTGAAATTGTCTTCTAGATCTCAGATCTTCTCTTTGGAACCTGTCTCTTAACCAGTCTCCTGAAAAGCTCTCAGTTGTGCCGTAGACCACATTACATGCATAACACTTTTTCAGCTTGTAAGCTTCTGTTTTATTTGTATTGCAGTCCACAGTGATTCCCAGTTTTGTATAAAATTCCTGCCACTCCATAGCATCTCGTTCTGCAAGCACAGGAGAGCTGGAGATAATGTCCACACTTTTTTTAATCATGGCACAATATGCAGCAAACATGGCCACTATGCATGACTTTCCTTCTCCTGTGCCAACCTGGATTAACTGGCTCGAACCAGAACAAACCATAATGCACCAGCTCACCATCTGAGTGAACCTAGGTCTCCATTTTTTGGAAGCGTTAACTGCATTACATAGCATCGCTAATTTCTCCTTTATATCTTGCAGATGCGTTGGAAGAGGATGTGATGATGATGACACAGACATAACAATGTCTTTAACATTTTGCAAAATATTCCGATCAATGTCTCCTTCTGCCTGGATTTCCTTAAGGATATTGTCAAGGCTTTCCTCTTTTGTTCCTTTAACCAAGTTATCAATTCTAACCTCAATGTCATCTTCAGACAGTCTTGCTTCAATGTCAGATAATAAATCTGACTTCTTGATCTTGTGAATTTCCACTTGGTAAAGTATTTTTGCCACCCATGGGTAAAAATCAGTCTTTTCTGCCCTGACACGGTATTGCTTCACAAGAGCAATGAATAACTCCACAACATCGTCCTTGTTCCACTCTCCATATTTGACTAAATCAAGCAATCTTGATAACGGTGGCTCTGTTGATGCCATAACCAGCCTTCTGGATCATAGACCAAAGTGTGCTTCAAGATGCAGTGCTATTCAGAAGTCCATTTTGTCCTTCATGTTGTTAAAGATGTTGCCTGGATGATGTTGGCTGAATTGGGCTGGAGGTAAGAAATAGTACACAAAGCTTGTTGAATAAGTTATTAATGCACCTAGTGTACTCTACAATTATCACAACCTTACGTCGAGTGTTAGGCACATGTATAGAAATTCTGAAAATGCTTCTAAAATTTTTTAAAAGGTTACTGTGAGATAGAGAGTAAATGTAAATTGTCCTGTTTAAACTAATCCATCCTAGATCTTTGATAATTCATTTAAAATGTCATTTTTTAGTATGGAATTAGGGTTGAGATGATACATAAGCAATTCCCAGGTTCCTATTTACTGGTTTTGTTTTTAACAGGACTAGACCATTTAAAAGGTGTCATGGAATTCCCTAGTGTATTCTATTTTGGACACACCTTCTCATTCAATGTGTTTTCTTTATTTTCATGACTATTTACATTGTAGATTCTCACTGAAGGC
>JAOVVG010000034.1:5337309-5350587 GCA_028566375.1 Leptodoras nelsoni | reverse complement strand
AGATAATGACTGACTGTTTCGCGTCCTTTACTTTTCTTGTAGACCGTATGTTTTAGCATCTGCCTTATAATACGGTGCCGTACAGAATAAGTACCATACAGAAATATAATAGAGTCCGTAATTCAGACTGCGCCTTATAGTACGGTGCGTCTTATGGTCCGGAAAATACGGTACTCATTATTTCAATTCGGTTGTGCAGCGTATTCCAGGTACAACACTTGGATTTGAATAAGAAGTGTGTTTTGTCCAGCTCTTGTACAACGATGCTGTGCGGACTCAGACAGGTGTGTTCATATACCTTAATGGTGGCGATGTGAAAGGGTGTTGCTACGCCAAACACCGGCATGATGATGGTCTCGTACTTCTTATCGATGTAGATCTTCATGTCCCGAATGTCCTTCTCTCGAGGCATCTGGGACACGTTCTTGTACGACACGTTCGATTTCCTGGCCCTAAGAACGGCGAAAAGTGGGAAGTAGGAACACCGAGATGGAATCCGTAAAGACCGAGGTAATGCTTTGATGTTTAGTTCAATAATAATATTATAAGACATATTTTCATTCTTACTTCTGGACCTGCTGTTCGCCCTTCTGTTCCGTCAGACGCCTCTTGGCCTCTTCGTTCATCTGATTGGCCAGTTCTCTCTGATGGGCTCGCCGTTTCTCTTCTGCAGTCATCTCGTTCTAAACGAGTGCAGCATAATGAGTAGGTCGTTTCTTTTCTGTGCATTTATATACAGCTCCATACATAAAAAGGATCATACTATGGGGCACTCACCCTGGTCCGGTCAACTATCAGGGCGGTACGAGCTCCTTTACCCAGCAGCTCTTCAGCATCGTTTTCTTCTTCTTCTTCATCCTCTTCATCATCGTTCTGTGTACAGAGATACGCAATGCAAAATTGCCTAAGTACGAACTATATGCATATCCATGTATCCATCCTTCTCTTTCTCTCACACACACATGCTTCTCTAAATGGAATATATTCATAAAGCATATACCTTGAGGAAAATTCCCACATTCTTGATCTTCTTTTTCACCGGTGTGAGTATAGTAGCTGGGTCCTCCTACATATACAGGAAAAACCCCATTTATACACAACCATGTGATCTGCAGCTCAAGTCCATAAGTGTGTATACACGTCTATACATCGTACCTCGTTGATCAGAACCGAGTCTCCGATGAACAGCGCATACTTCTTCGGTTCCTCCTTCTTCCCGTCGCTGTTGATCATGTCGGCGAAACCCAGACTGATGCTGAACACCATGCCTACACATCACACACAAGTGTCAGTCAATGTTCAGCGCTGAATCGCTTCATCCATCACGCCTGAGCCATGCCATAACTCTATAGCGCTCTTAAACCACAGCCGCAGGTGTGCGTGCTTACCTCTCTTCAGTTTGTACTGGTTTTTAGCATTCAGGACCAGGGATGCTTCCCTGAACTCGATTCCCATGGCGAACCTGAAATAAACAGACATTTAATAAGTAAATAAATAAATAAATAAATAAATAACAGATCAAAGGTATTAGCAATCTGTTTACTCATCTAATATAGCAAAAACCATGTCGCTCTACGTTACAGTGTCCGTTTATAGATTGTAGATCATGCATTTTCAATATAAATCTTACCCCAAGTTCTTTGTAAACTTCCCGACGAGATCCGGCTTCTCCTTTTTGACGTACTCCATGACAGCGTTGTACGCGTCGCAGATCTTAACCCCTGGGTTTAAACATAAAACACGATTAGAACTAGAAGACTCCAATAAAATAAATCCACACCGTCCTGGTCAGACACAGTCCTCACCATGCTTTAGCTCTTTGAGCAGCTCCTCCTCTACCTGCAGCAGGAAGTTGTAACTGTCCTGCATTTCCTGCGGCGGGTCGACCATGAGCGTACGCACCAGGTTGGAGCAGTAGGATTTGTAGCGGATGCCCATCGCGCAGGTTATTGCGCCGAAATGCATGTGATTCTTGTCGCTAAAGAAATATTACGCCATTGCTTTAAGTGAACGCGTATGGAAAAATGTATAGCATGTCCTGGTGTGACGTTCTCACCTGACCACGCTGAATTTCAGGCTGTAGTTCCCGCCGCTCTGGATGATCGGAGGGTAGCACATCTCTACGGTCGAGGGATCGACGCCACCCAAGAACTTCCTGTCCTCAATCGCCTTCTCGACCGACTCTGCCAGACGACTGTGCTTCACTTTCTGTTAACGTGTGAACATATATATATATATATATATCCATATATCCATCCATCTGCCAGTATATAGCTATAAACAGATACATATGGATCTGAAATGTATATTTCTGATGCTCCGAGCTCCTCACCTCATCTGCATCCACAATCTCCATGACTCTTTCCTTGAAAAACTTTGTGAAGACGTCGCTGGTGATGGAGGCTGCTTTCTTCATCAGAGTCTGCTCGCCGTCCTCCTTTACCGCCATCGTGTACGCCACCACCGCACTGATGTCCACCTAACACACACGCAGGAGCATGACTGCCTGTCTACCTATAATCTTTACATCCTCGTCGTTTCGGGTTCACTTCATAATCGTTCTGACCTTCTCCAGGCCCTCGGCTGTCAGCATGTCGTTCCAGCTCTTCATGTACTCGCCAGGAAACTTGTCCTTGATAAAGACACCCACCGTCTTCCCTGCTTTACTGCCCCGGATTGCTTCCACCATCTTCTCAAAGTTCGCCTTGTTGCTTTCGTTCTATGGAGACAACGGAGCGGGTTAAATCTTTCTCTAGTTCTGGAGTCTATAACTAGTATTACATACATACATATATATATATATATATATACACATACATATACATACATGCAGAGCAGTAATAATAAAGGTTTGTAGCGCTTTTACCTTTTCTCGGACCAACAGCGTGATGGGAGGGATCCCGTTGGCGTTCTCGTTTCCTTTGGTGACGGCGACCTGTTTGAGGAAATCCAACTTCTTCTTGCTGGCCAAGAAAATGATCTTGGTCTCGCAGAACACCATAATGGTGTCCGTCAGCTCGTAGCCAAACAGCCATGTCTGTGTGAGAGCAAAGGTATTTTTAAACACCACAAAATAAACGATAACCTACATAATAAAAAGGCATACGGTAATCCAATGAGAAAGGTGTGTGTGTGTGGGGGGGTAGATATAAAGAAGGAGCATCAGCACTACATCCATCTGCAGCGCTCCATATGGACGTGTCTGACTCCAGCTCTGCTGTTGCAGGAACAGTGAACGGATCCTCAGCCGCCTCTCACTGGGGATGGAAGTGAAAGCAGCAGTGTGGAGTTAGTTTACCTCCAGGGCCGTGGACTTGGCGTAAACGATCTCCTCATCCACTCCAACTGACACCACAATGGCATCCACCTTCCCAAATTCATCCTCACCTTTCTGTACAAGAGAGAGAGAGAGAGAGGGAGTGGGTGAGGTAAAAGGCAGAGTAAGTGTGAATCATAACATGAACATTAAACAGAATCTGATGCTCTGCCAGTCACTGCGTTAATTAAAGAAGCGTGGCGTTTTCCTGTTCGCTTTTCCAACACTACACTGAACACAACACCGAACACACTACAGATGAACTGAACACCCTACAGATGAACACACTACACTGAACACTACACTGAACTGAACACTACACCGAACACACTACACTGAACTGAACACCCTACAGATGAACACACTACACTGAACACACTACACTGAACACTACACCGAACACACTACAGATGAGAACACTCAGATGAACACACTACAGATGAACTGAACACCCTACAGATGAACACACTACACTGAACTGAACACACTCAGATGAACACACTACACTGAACTGAACACACTACACTGAACTGAACACACTCAGATGAACACACTACACTGAACTGAACACAGATGAACACACTACACTGAACTGAACACACTGAACTGAACACACTACACTGAACTGAACACACACAGATGAACACACACAGATGAACACACACAGATGAACTGAACACACTCAGATGAACACACTGAACTGAACACTACACTGAACTGAACACACACAGATGAACACACACAGATGAACACACACAGATGAACACACACAGATGAACACACACAGATGAACACACTGAACTGAACACTACACTGAACTGAACACACTCAGATGAACACTACACTACACTGAGCACACTCAGATGAACACACTACACTCAGATGAACTGAACACACTCAGATGAACTGAACACACTCAGATGAACTGAACACACTCAGATGAACTGAACACACTACACTGAACTGAACACACTCAGATGAGCACACTACACTCAGATGAACACACTACACTCAGATGAACACACTACACTCAGATGAACACACTACACTCAGATGAACACTCCGGCTGCTGCGCTACAGAAGTTACTTTCTACAACAGGAAGATGCTAGCTGCAGGACTGAGCGCGTGGCTAGCTTTGCTAACTCACAGCACAGTTTCAGCATGTCGTGTCGCTACAGCCCCTTGATATATACATCATTATAAAATATTTAACTTTCTTTACACAGTTTAGGGAATAAAGTGAAACACAGCCCCAGCAGCTCCCGGAATATACATGACTAACACAGAGGAGCTAGCATCCGGGCTGGCGGAGAAGGCGCGAGCTGTCTAACACTGCTAATCAACACAGTGCGCTTTATTGTATAAACTATATTTTATTAGCACTGATCATAGCGTATGATGTATTTGTGCACCATAAATAACCCGGTTTATGGTAACGCTTTAATAAAGCAGCACCAGCGAGGCCTCTGAAGCGCATCTGGTGTTAAACACGCAGGATTTCCCCGTCCATATTTGTTCGTTTTTTTTTTTTTTTACCTTCCAGTTTCCGTAGAGCCGCTTGATCCGGCGGTAGTACGCCTCCTTGTCCAGGTTCACAGTCATGTTCTTCGGCTTGTCTACAAATCCAGGTCGGGGCTCCGGCTCCGGTGAAGGCCGGACTGGAAGAAATCTCCGCTTTCTGTCTTTTAACTAACACCCCTGTCTCTTTCTTTTATTTATTCACGTACTCAGTGTGTTGCGTGATCCTTCACGCATGCGGATCTTAAAAACTAGACTTTTTATTAATAAAAAAAATATATTTGTTTTTGTCTACACGAGCGAGCGGAGTCAGTAGGTGTAGGCTAGCGCCATGGCTAATTCAGCTGCATAAATACCGCCAAATGCGCATGTATGATGTTCCACACACACACGCACACACACACACATAATTACGGCTGTTTCTTTCTTTCTTTCTTTCTCTCTCTCTCTCTCTCTCTCTCTCTCTCCTCCTTCTCTTCCTCCTCCTCCTCCTCCTTCTCCTACAACACTCCTCTCTTTCTCTTCACCTCTCTAAAACTAACACCGTCTCCAATATTACAGAATTAACACTTAAACCTCTTGTTTATGCTTTGTTTACTTCTTCCTTTTTGTTAACCATGGCAGAAATATACACATATATAATATACATAAATATATACATATATTAAATATTACTAATAAAATGTATACATATTTAAATATACATATACATCAATAATAAACAGCTCTTCGACTCTTCGCCCCTCCCCCTCCAAGCCATTTTGTTCTTTAGGCTCCGCCCATCTTGCTACGAGCACACACAAATTTCCCGCCTTTCCTCAGTTTCCCGCCATTACCTGTCATTTAAAATGGTTCCCACACACTGAGATAGGAGGATGCACTCAAACACAGACAGCATGACTTGACTTATATATGTATCTTATAGCTGTAGTATGATTGTAGTGTAATCAGGCTAAAAAAATAATACATTAGCCTGTATGGCCAAAAGTTTATGGACACCTGACAGTATACACAGCTGTAGTTCGGTACTGGTTTTTGTTATCGATCTTGGATTGAGTCAGTATAGAAAGATTTTATATTTCCAGATAAAACATGTTGCTCAGTAACACTTAGCAGTACGATACAGATTTAGGCTCGCTGTAAAGCGAAGACGCCTTCGGAAACAATGATGTTTCTACAGAAAGTGCAGTAAACGGTATTAAACTACAGGAAGTCCATATTTGGTATATCTTGGCATATCTTAAATGTGTGCAGTTTGATAAAGAAATTAGCTGGTAAGTTTTACTGAGCGTCTCGGAGAATCTGCTACGTCATACGTTTGAAAAAGCGCTTGCTATATGATAATGTTGTGCTTCCGGGTAGCCAATGCTGTTTATCCTCAACCTAGACAAATTCTAGTCAATGATGCCATATATATTTAGACTTCAGCAGTCCACTTGACACTTGGTCTGCTTGTATGCTTGGTCTGATACGTAATATAAGGTTTATGCCCTATTGCTAGTGACCCCTGAAGCAATGAAGGCTCAAAGCATGAACCTGGCCTCTATGTGTTGAGTAGAACCACCCAGTGAATTCATTAGTTGATATTTTGGGATATAAAAGGTCAAACTAGACAACATCTCACACACCACATCTCTATAACATTTTTTATGGGCACACCAAATTGTGTGAAATTTCACCCACAGGGGGCACTGCAACTGACATTTCTATATCTCAGTACCAGCTTAGCCAACAATTTTGCCATTTGCTTATTTGTGTACTTCATTCTTTATCCGCTTTCTCTCATTTCATCCAGTTCTATAAGTTATAGTTTGCTTTAAAGTAAAGGTATTAATGAATACACCTGCACTCTAGCTAGTCCAAGCAAAAATTAGATAAAACAGACCACAAAACAGCAATTCTAGCATGTTCTAACTTTAAAACAGAAAGTTTCATGAACATGATGCCACCCCAAGCCGATTCAATCACATATTTGTATTGCTGAGTACAGTTTTAGTCTATTTCATACATCGTCATACAGAAGCAATGCACAAAACCCAAGTGACTCGTGCTTGATGTTTATTTAACATGAAAATGTCTACTCCACTGATGCAAGTCACTAAAAAGGAAGATTGTTTTGTAACAGAATGTAATGTAGAAATTCTGCCATGTGTCTCCAACTGGGCACAAAATAAGGAACAAACTCCATGCCGAAGTATAAAACACTGATCTTGTTCATGTAGCAGTACATCATATTTTAAAAACTCATTGACTCACATAGTGTCTCATTGTTCAGAATGTTGTCTCTTAGCCACACTACAGTAATCCCCAATCCGAGGTCGTGTGTGTGTTTGTATGCGTGTGTGTGTATGCGTGTGTGTGTGTGTGAGAGGTGTGAAGGTCATGGTCATGATCAGAGTTTGCAAATCTTTACAATGTCTTGATATGGGTGAGAAATTACAGTATATCTGTATTTATACAGACTTTCACATTTGGGGCATTTCTGAGCCTTTTTGTCGTCCACGAACTCACAAGCAAGACACAAAAACTCATAATTGGAAAATGGAAATAGCTGCACTTTTTTTTTTTGGAAAGACTGAAAGTTTAGCTTTGAAATGTCCGGCACGGTGTTTTTATAATGCCAGCTTCCGTTATATTTAAGTCACTGATGGATCAAAAACGTAGTGCCTTTTTGGTGAGCTATGTGAAAATCGTACGTATTTTTCCCCCCAACATTTTAAATATCGTCTCCACTCAACATGGACTGGCTTGGGTGCCAAGAAGGTTTAAGAAGGAGACTGAACTAATAACAACTTAGGTTAAATTTTTCCAATTCTTCAAATCATTCAACATTTTACACATCCCAGGCAAGCCTTTCTAAAACGGACAAAACTGAAGGATTTATTTTAATTTTTTTTCCTGGACTCCAAATAAGTGAAATGTTGTCTCCGTCTTCGCCTTTGTGCTTAAACAGATAGCTCGACCATGCTGCTCATCATGTACAGCTAATAACCATTAGATGATATGCACGGTGGTAATCATGCTGGTGCTGACTGGTCGACGTATCCCTTTAAAATCATCACGCTCACTGTTAGCTTCGGACGCAAGTAGTGATGAACAAAATCGAAAAAATATTCCTCTCAAAGTCTTTCCTATCTATAAATACACAAGCCACATTCTTTGTCTCTCTGTGCTGTCATCTCCGTGCTGCCTTGCTGACGTTTTAAGTGACGGTGGTGGAGTTCTGTCCTCTGATCGCACACCAGGCCATGAACACGTCCCTGTGGGAGAACGACAGAGAAAAACACGGCTCATGAACGTACAGCAAGCGTAAACCAGAAGACGTTCCCTCCGACATCCCCTGAGGGGAAACACCCAATATACCAGTTTTTCTGGCACTTCAGTATATACAGCATGTTTCAAAAAGAAGGACCCGATTTCAAAGCACTATATAAATCACCATGGCAACATGTTATAATGACACAAAACCGGTTTAATGAGTTATCAAGTTTTAGTAACCATGTTATAAATGTTCACACGCTGTTTGGTCAGCATGGAGATGATAGCTGTCAGGTTAGACTTCATGCTCGCTTTAAGAATGCAGTGTGTGTGTGTGTGTGTGTGTGTGTGTGTGTGTAGGTATTTTGTACCTGCAATGTGTAGCTACACACTCGTTGCTACAGTATTCTCTGTCCCAGTCTTTGCTTTCCACCGGCGGGTTGTTGCAGCCGGCACGCACACACACAGCAGGACTGGCAGAAGGAGCCACTTCGTGTGCTGGAGAGCGGTTCAGCTCCACCTCCATCTGAAACAGAAGGAATAAACATTTAATATGGTAATAAATACATACAAATAAATCAGTATAATCACAAAGCAAATGCATCATACCCCTTCCTCTGCTTCTGTGGTGAGTATAGTGGCCGGCTGTGCCATGTCCACCTCCATGGCGGTGGCGTCTGCGGGTGCCTCTGTGGCGCTAGTCACAATAATGGGTGTGGCCACGTCTGCTTGTGCAGGGGCAGGGACTATTTTGATCTGCAGCGGAGGAGGGGGTGTGGCAGCGACAGGGGCGGCGGCCTGTCCGACCGCACCGCCTCCGCGAGGTTTGGCCTGGAGCGGCGGCGGGGCAACAGAATGCACCATCTGCTGGAGGCGTGGGGGCAGCGGCGCGTTCTGCATCTGCTGCAGGGGTGGCGGCTGGCGTGCTGAAGGCTGCTTGGGGATGATGATCTTGGTGACCATGGGCAGAGTCGGGATCGGTGCGGTGGGCGGAGCCGAGGACGCGGGCGGCTTGTGCGCTCCTGTACGAGACCGCGTGGTCACCTGCGGCGAGTCTATGATGATGTTCGACGTGCAGATGTTGGTGATGGTGTTGTTGTCAGGTGCGTGCACTGGGATGCCTCTGGAGCGCGTCGGTGTCACCTGAGGGGGCGGAGCCTCAGGGGCAGGACTCATGACAGGAGCGGCGGGTGGAGAAGGCGCGGTGTCTAGCACCTCAATAGTGGGCTGTAAAGAATAATAATAAGTAATAAGTAATGTACATTTTCTGCTTTGTCCTAAAGATTTCTAAACAATTTCTACACTACAATAGAGTTTCATTAGCATTCACTGCACGCTACCTGTGTTAGGTGACCGGCTTTGTACGCTGCCAGTGCTTTAAGATAGTCCTTCTTAGCAGCTTCCGTCTTCCTCTTGTAGACCTGAAGCACAAACAGGAAGCCCAAATATGGTCATAAGGTGTCTCTTACATGAGCAAACCTTTCGACTAACTCATCAGCCAGGAGATCAGATCTTTATACCTGCTTCTGCTCTTCTCCCAGGCTGTCCCACATGGAGGCGACGATCTTGGACACCTCTCCAAACGTAGCGTTGGGGTTCTGGCCCTTGATAGCTGCCTGCGTATCACGGAAGAACAAAGCGTACGCCGAAACTGGCTTCTGCGGCTCGTTGGGATCTTTTTTCTTCTTGCCTTTTTTAGCCCCTCCTCCAACACCTACAGCTTTACGGACCAGGGTGGGCGGGGTGGCGGACACGGACGTGACGGGCTGCTCTGAGAGCGCAGGGGAGAGAGAGATGACGCCGGGAGAGACAGAGAGAGACACGGGGGACTCCACCAGCACGCTCTTCTCGGCCAGAAGGAGAAGGACATAAGGATGGAGAAGGGTGGTAGGAAAGATTAGTATCCATTACGTTTCAATTTGTGTTTTTTTTATAGTCAGGGTATGTGCGAAACTGAAACACTCACCCTTCTGAAGTCGTCCATGTCGTCATCCTGAAGAGACTCCGAAGGCGACCCGGTGGCCGACAGCGGCTGGTCGGGAGAGTGTGTGCGCGCCAGAATGGCCCCCGTCCCGAGACTGAGACCCAGCTGTGCGCTGAGCTCCGACTGGTCGATAGTGGTGAGCGGATTGTGCCCCAGCAGGCCTTGGTTCATGTCCCGGAGCGTCACGTCGATGGTCATCGGGGAGGAGCTGCTGAACTGAGAGCCAATAGGATGCCCAAGATCCTGAAAAACATCACATCACATCATTTATCTTCACAATTATCTTGTCGATCTGCTGTAAAAAAAATACATCTCCATACCATTCCCAGAGTTGATCCCAGCATCGGTCCTCCTCCCTGCTGGGTCATCAGGCTCAAATGCTCAAGCCCTTGTGTCGTCGGGTTTACAAAGGTGGAAGCGAAGGAAGGGTCGTCGCCCTGCACCACGGCGCTGCCGGGGACGACGGGGGCTGGACCGCCATCGCCTAACTCCCCGAAGTGAGACACCACATCCGAGACGCTGAGCGCCGAGTCAGGGTCCAGAGAAATGGGCGGGATCTCGAACTCCTCATCGCCCAAACTGGGTGTGTGGAAAGTCTGTAATACAGAAATAATAATATAGCAACACACTGGAACGCTTTGGCTACGTAGAGTGCTTTAAACCATATTACAAATTATTTTCTACGTTATAATGATCAATAAGACGATTCAGACAGCGTCTGTGCAACTAGAAGCGATTTCTAAACACTTTATGATCAGGTGCACAGTGTAGACAATAAGAACAACGACATGGACAGAAAGAAGGAAGGAAAGCGCTCTGTACGCGAAGCACCTCGGCATCCTGGATTTGAAGCGAGTATGTGGAGTGGAGCGGTACCTCGGAGGAGGACAGGAAAGGATGGCCCTCTCCACTGATGGGCAAAAAGTTGTCACTTCCTCCAGGAAACTAAAAGAGAATCCACACAGACGTTAAGAGTATACACATATAAACACATCCACCGTAAATGACTTGCATAATAATCTGTCTATATTAATCGTCACAGCTCCACCAAATAAACTATTCACCGACTATTCTGAGAGTCGATTAATCGGTTTGAGTGAATTAATTTAAGTTTACGGGTAAAAGTCCATTCTCAGGCAATTCTTTGATTCTTAAATCGGGCAGTTTTCAGATTTCTTTAGTCCTCTATGACAGGAAAATGAGTCTCAATGGAAACCGATTAATCGAACCAGCCAGTTAACCGATTAATTCGAATCGCCCGATTAATCGAGAAAAATTAATCGACAGCGAAAATCCTCATTTATTCGCGGCTGTATTTATAATAAACGTCTTAAACTTCTTTCATCGCCACCTTGTTCTAGTTTGACTTTGGTTGCCTAGGTTACCCAGAGCGCCATTCGATCTCCGTCTAACAGCGGCACCAGAGACGCTTGAGTGCAAACGTCCAGTCTAAACGTCCTGTAGACGTCCTCACATTGCTTAACACCATCACATTCAGGACTCGATGCTACCAAGGACGAACGGAGAGTATACCAGTTTTTCTGGTACTTCAGCGCAAACTATATTGTCAGACGCCCTGCTGAGGAACTAACCCCATCCGAACAGGGCTGTGTGACGTCAGAGCGTAAACGTCTCTCAGGGAAAACAAAAACACAGCACTAAACCTATAGAGGAATAAATATTTCTGGATAAAGATATACCACGTGTTTGATCAAGGAGCTTTTGTAGGAGGAAACGAAGCTGCTTCTATGCAGGGAAGGTTATGAGAATACAACACGGTTTTAAGGATTACGGTGATCACCTTCTGGACTGTATCGAATCCGTTAAAGGCTTGGGCGTCCAGGAACTCGGGGTCTCCGGGCTGCCCGGTCCCATCTGTCAGATCCGAGTAAAAATTCAGGTCCATTTTATGACTTGTGTGCGCATGCGCAAAAACAGAGACAGACAGAAATCTGAACTGCAGATCAAGGCTGAGGGTGAGGCTGAGGCTGAGGGTGAGAGCAGGAATCCTGGGATGGTCCCAGTGATCCCAGTTTAACTCCAGTGGCTGAGATATCCCGGGATAAACCCAGTCCAGTGTCTCACACTCGGCTCGTGCTGTCCCGCATGACTGACACACACACACACACACACACACACACACTTCCAGCAATGCGGATTCAACCCAAAGCCAATTCAAAACGACGAATTTTAACGAGTCTGGATGTTAAAATGATAAAGTCCCAGGCCTCTAGCTAGCATTAGCTCATTGCTAATACAGATTCCATTTGAATGACAGCCACATGGTAGGAAAAACACATCCCAGACACCGGTTACAGCAACATCCCATATTTCACACGGTGCCCGAGATCAACAAGCACACAACCACGACTACTACTGACACGTTAAAACAAACCGAAACGAATTCAACTAAAAAAACATCACAAACGGCTTTTCCCCTCTCGGCTCTGTGTGCGCCACAGGCGTCTCAATCGAGCCCGAGACACGGATTCAGACCTCAGCATGGAGGCGCAGCAAAGGGGCGTACAGATGCCAGTGATGTTAACCGTGTGCTGAATAAACTGTTAAACTCGACTAACTTGATAGCAAATCATGTAGCATAAAATTCTACATTCAATACGCAAAGTGATACGCAGTAAATCACAAGAAAAAACAGAAATCGCGTTTCTGAAATAACAGTCCACCCCCACACACAACCGAACAGTGGAACAGTCCGAGCGGGGCCTAACGGTACGCAAAACCGGCACATGGAGTCGAAACTGAAGGAGTCGACTCCTTATCGGGAATCGATTGATTCTTTGATTCCAAATAGAGCATCTTATCAAATAAACAGTGCAATATTAAGTACCTGAAGTTATCTTGATCCACTTCATTTAGCAAATTCTTTTGTTTTAATCATTATCATATGTACCTGTATGTACTTGGATCACAAATATTTTATTTAACTTTATTTAGCCCGTGTGAACCAAGAGGATAAACAGCAAATTAATTTATACTAAACAAATTCAGATCTCTAATTAAATGTCAGGCTAATAGCAGAATCACTCATTTCCTCTCCATCGTTTGTGTTCAATTGACACTTTAGCTAAAGAGTCGACTCACAAAAACCCCAAGGAGCAAAGCCTGAGAATCGACTCCTTAGCTTGAGAGTCGACTCTTGATTCACCAAAAAAGCGTAGTATGAGAATCGACTCCTTAGCT
>JAOVVG010000034.1:4388441-4400452 GCA_028566375.1 Leptodoras nelsoni | reverse complement strand
CTCACAATGCTTCTTGCACAAACACTCACCCTTATATGTAGAGTTGCTTGAATAACTATTGCACTCTTCCACACTGTATAGTATTATACCTGAGACTAAAATGGGATTATATGTAGGTCATGAGTGTACAACAAAAATGTATATGAGATTTATAGGAGGCAAAAAAACCTTAATTTAACTTATTTACAAAGCAAAACAAATGTTTCGTTTAGTTGATACAAACTAAAATCTTACTTTACTCTTTAATAGAATTTAATTACTGAGTTTTACGCTCTTGCAAATGTGCATGGATATTGTAAATGTATATAACATGTAACATACAAATTCCATTTCTAGAAAAGTTGAGGTTCATCAAACTGCAATAAAAACGAAAACTGTAATTTGTTAAATTGCTTGAAATTTTATTTAACTACAGATTAAAAGTACAAAGAAAACATTTTCAGTGTTTTCACTGACTAACCTAATTGTATTTTCTACATATAAAAAGACTATAAAATGTGACACCTACTACACACTCGGAAAAAGTTAGGACAGCTGCTAACTTACCAGCCATAAAAAAGATATACAGTATACCATCGATTCCAACCTTCCAACTGACTGTATACCGGGCCACCTCATGAGTATGTGCCATAATCTGGGCAGGATGTGTTATATAAAATGTCTAATACAATGTCTAAAAATGTCCTTTCAGTCACCTCCACCTAAGCAGTGGTGCTATCGGTCACGAAGCAGCATGTCAAAGTTTGCAAAATTAGAATCTGGTGTGAGTTATTTGCCCTGGGGTTCTGCAATCACAAAATCGCTGTTTGTGGCAAATTCTGTTGAAATGAATGTGATTTCGCTTGACAAAAGTCTGGCGAGACTGTGACTCAAGGCAAGTAATCTCATTTAGAACAGTCAGAAGTGTTTCCATTTATTTTCCTTTATATTTTTCCAGTTTCATAGTCTGACCAACATTTAAACATACTGCCCTGAAATTCACACAATAATAAGGAATATTCAAGAAAAAAAAAACAGCACTTCTATCCAGAAGATATTGTGACCGCCATCTCTACATTGATCGTTTTTTCTTTCTCACTTCAATATTATTTTGTGTAGATTGTATTAATGGGGATAAGTCCAGACCGAAAACCTAAAGGGTCAAGTGTGTGTCAAGACCAAGACTTTGGGATTTGGGGGTGGTCAAGACCTAGTCCAGACTGAATCTTTTGAAGAGCTGAGATAGAGTCAAGACCGAGGCATATGTTGTCAATGTTATAAATCAAACACTTATAATTATTTTGAGAGTATGAACATTGAAAAATGTATCATTTTCATTGTGGTGAGGCAAAAATGATCTTGAGGTCTCCCTCTAAAACAGGGGTGCCAAACTCAATCCACAAAGGGCCAGTGTAGGTGCAGGTTTTCTTTTCAATCATGGAGAAGCCTCACACTCCTGAAAGTCAAGAGCAATAGATTAGATCCATTGATTAAAAACAGGTGGAATGAGGTGTGGCTTCTGCTTGGTTAAGAGGAAAACCTGCACCCACACCGGCCCTTTGTGGATTGAGCTTGACACCCCAACCCATGCCGCTCTACTCAGAGACTGATTCAAGATCAAGTAGAATTGCTTCCAGTTCCAAGACAAGTAAATGAAAATGTGGTTTCGAGACAAAGACCAGACTCATGCACTACAACACTAGAAGCTTCATAAAGAAGACATAAAACCTAAAATACCAAAAGAAGTCCATATTGTAACACTACAAAATGTGGAAAAGCTCAAGTGGGTTGGACCTTTGCTTTAATAGGTGCACTGTATGTGGCATCAAATGCCAGCACACACTTTTCTGGGACATAGTGAAATGACCCAACATGGGGTCATGCTGATTTCTTTGGTCTTGTCAGTTCTTTTGCTGTCAGCACTTTCTACAGAATGCCAGCTCATTGTGCCACAGAGAAAAAGACCACACACACACACACACATGCACAAACACACACAATCTCCCTACTTATCTCTACTTACAAAGTACTTCTGCATACTGAAGACCACCTACACACAGTCGAGTGTCAGCCCGAGCTGCACAGAACCAGGCTGGCACATCAACCTTTACACTGAGAAGTAGAAATGAGGAGAACAGCCTGTGACCTGTATAATTGAGGGCCTCTTGATGATGGTGCTAAATCACTGCAGTAGACTTGGTCCTTCTGTAAATCAGAGCTCTAGTGAGGGGGCATTTTTAAGAAAAGAGAAGGCACTCAAAGCCAAGTGCTTAGCCTGTAAATAATATGCTAATGGTGATAGTTTTATTTCCGTACGCCGCCATCAGTCAACCAGAATAAAATGCAAATCAAATAAAGAGAACCTGCAATACAATGCATGCGTATGTGTGAGAGAGTTTATGTTGGTGCGCTTGTTATTGTGCACTTAAACCAGTTTGTTTGTGAGGACATAACAGTCTTTGTGGCTTCTGTCATGCCATTGATGAGACCTTGGACTCCTCGATATGACAGCATTGTCGCCTTCAGCTGCCACACGTACTGGTCTTGTCACTTCAATCTAAAACCTGAGACAGGGTGGAGGGCAGCAGAGCTCTGAGAGAAAAGGTCATGTCTGAAAAAGAGAGATTTTATAAAGGCATACAGGAAAAGAAGGTCTTTATGTGGACTTCCAACCAGAGGGTCAGTACATGTTAGATCACCTGAGGGCAGATATTTCAGTGCTGGAAAACATCAGGATAATATTCAGGAAATGACTGCAGTTTACTTCTGTAATAAGAACAAAAATTAAGCATTGGATGCAAAGTTTCCTGAGAACCAGGAAGCTGACTGTCTGTGATATCCATTTAACGTGATCATTTGGTAATTGCAAACTGTGTCAAACGGTTGATCTGTTAAAAATAATATCACTTCAATATACAAACTTTTGTCATTTTAATACAGTTCTTAAATCTTAATCCACAACACTGTTGAGTTCTTGATTCTGATTGGTCCTTGAGTCTGATTGGTTTCTTATAACTACAATCCTATCATGTTGTTTTGCTTAGATTTTCTGTTTCTTGGTATCTAGCTGAAATTGTAAGCCAGTCAAACAAATGATTAAGGAAATCATTTTTAACTCATGGCCATATTCCATACCTTTTATATTTTGATTAATTGTGACCCGCAGCATCCTTCCTCCTGGCATCTTCTAAAAAACACAGAAAATTCACCCCAATGTTGAATCTATGAAATAATTAACATACAGTAATGCTTCTGATTATAAAAATATACGAAGCTTATGTCTCACAACAGCAATGAGGAGTTTTAATCCAAGTATCTGTGACCCTGTTAACAGCCAGTGGATCGTCAGAGAAGAGCTGGAGCCATCACTGTGACACTGACATTTTCACACAGTGCTACTTTATAAGACTGACAGGCCAGAGCTCTTCTGTGACAGATTACAGTCATCTCTCTCTCTCTCTCTCTCTCTCTCTCTATTCTGTGTGTGTAGCCCATCATAGAGAAGCCTGGAACATTGGAGTGCTACAGGACTGACAAGAAGGGCCCTGCAGGGACTGAGGAGACAGCTAGAAAGAAAATGGTGGGAAAATTACAGGAAATGGTGACTGATCACATGTATATGTGGTGTGGTAGATGTTGCTGTTTAAATTCCAAAAAACAGACAAAACAATACACATTAACGCCTGCATATCAATTTGCTAAAACATATTTATGATTTCTTAAAGTGGAGAGTGGAGATGTCAGTAAAGCAGACAAAATAATATACACTGACAGCTCTACTTTATGAAAACCTAAATATGTTTGAATAGAAATTGATGTGGAAATGTTTTATATTTAGTCTATAATTTAACCCAAGTTTGTTTTTTTATTGCCTGCAATGATGATATGATGTTATGCAAAGAACCAATGTAACAAAATTGTGATGTGATCATGGTTACAGATTATTATACAGCAGTTAGTTCTGACCTACAATCTGATTGGTTGAGATATTTGTGATAACAGGATGGATTTTTCATACCAAAACCGTATCACTCAGCTGACTCATTGCCAAGTAGTGACAACTTTATGCTTTATACAAAATGAGAAATTGATCGAATGGATGATTTTAAGATAACATTTCACCTGCAGCCCATTTGGCCAAACTCGGATGAAGAATGTGACTGCAGACACATATCAAATTCTGAATCTTCCTTCACCATTTGGTTGACTGCAGTTACGCCAGAACAATTTAACAGACTGGAACTGGCTAGAAATAAACAGAATGCAATATAGCAGTATCACGAATACACATTTACATTTACATTTTCATTTATGGCATTTAGCAGACGCTCTTATCCAGAGCAATTTACAAGAGTGCTTAGTCATTAAGTTGGAATATCCAAAGTTAAGGCTGGTAGACCTGAATTCAAGTTACTTTGAGCTGTGATACTGCTAGAATTTTAGCCGTGTACTACCTATTAGACGTTATAAGTCCCAAAACCCAAGTATTCATAAACTCCACCAAACCAGCGAAAAACAAGACATAGGGAATACAATAACTGCTATGAGTGTGGTAACAGCTTTGAGTTAGTACTCATTCAAATGCTCTCGAAAGACGTGGGTCTTCAGTTGGCGTTATATATATATATATACAAATAATTCAATAACCATTATAAACAAGTAAGTTCTATCTTTTAATTTAACCTTGTTGATGAAATTTTTTTTAGCTTTTTTCCCCCTTTCAAATTTGCTTATTTGCACTTTGTATTTCAAACTAATGATACTTAGTACAGTTATATAAACAATATTCCTTTGTATAGCCTACTGTATTAAGGCAAGTAAGGGAATTGTAACTCATTTGTTGTGGAACTTCTTTTCCACAGAAGGTATTGTCAGTATTAAAGCATATATTCCGTTTGAAATTCATCGGCTTCTTTGATTGATTTTGTTCAAGGCTAATGTGGCTAAGGAAGAACAGAAACTAGGCACTAACTTTAACTGGTCAATGCATCTTAACCAGTGATGTAGATCAGTTCATGTAGCACAAGTACTACCGCAGTCACATATGTACACTACGAAAAGTAGGATGCTTCAGACTGGAAACTGGAAACAAAGCTGCAGAAAATATCAAGACCAGAAAAACATATGGCTCTGACAGTGGTTCTCTCATTTCTCAGTGAAGCCAACTTTAATTGAGATGCTGGGATGCATATAGCCCTGTGCTGGCATACCAGCCTCTGCCAATCTTTTTTTTTAACCACCATCTGTATCAGTAAAGGACACTTGCCATACAGAATTCAAGTATATTTTGGTTTTGTGGAAAAATGCAACTGGAGTACACTGCTAGATAGATTCAGGCCCAGTTAAAAAGGAAGGGGGACATGTTGATTGATCCTTACTATGCCCAGTTCATGTCTATATGCCAAACACCCCCCAGTTCAAAGATTTGCCCAACTGATGCCATCACGTTGACTTGCAGACAAATTGGACCCTTGCTATTGCATTCCTCAAGCTTCCTCAAGCCACCTCTTCCTCATCGCTAGTACTTAGAGGATTGCTGCTCAAGAGGGCCTGTGCTGTTGCTACCTTGGTGACACCATGTAGATTCTCCAGAATCAACAAGGGTAACATACTCCTTCCCAGTGGTGGTCATTTCTAACCACCCTTCCAGTCTGTCTTACAGCGAGTTGATACTTTGTGTCACTTTGGGATCCTAGATATTAAAACAACTCCAGTGGTGGCTAGAAATGATAGAACAGACTGCTAGTTCCCTTTGTAACTGTGGCTTTTTCAGGGTTCCCTTTCCCTTGAAACCAAAACCAGACTCGGTGAGAAAGTTCTGCTGATGAAGCTTTCCTGATGATATCATCACATGGTTGTGTTAAAAGTCTTAACATGTGTGCAAACACACACAAAGATATCCTGGAGTTAAAACACCACTCCTGGTGGTTCATAAAACAATTACATACACAATCTTCTACATAACACCAGATAAACTCCATGTTTCCTTATCACTCTAAACCACCCCTGACCTGTTGGGGAACTCAGTGAGAAGTTTCCAGTGACTGATTACCATTGATAAGAGGAGTTTGTATTTACATGGCTTTGTGGGAAGGTTGTGTACATGAAGGTATCCAGCACTGCCCCTGGTAGATATCCTGTCTACACCTGGCATGCGTCGTCGGTGATCAGATTGGAAATGGTCATCATTATGTACACCTGTGGACCCACTGTGATCTGTTCACTCGAACCACATTCAGAGGTGATCTGGAACGCATTTCGTAAGCAGTGTATATGCAAATGTGACCTAGGCCACACTGACGGACAGTATACTCAACTGACATCCAAGTATGTACTCATTTGAATGGCATCATATCAAAGTGCTGTATTGTACTGATTTCTGTATTGTTTTAATAGCTTCCTCTTTTTCTTTCCAGCAGAGTAGGCGTGCCTGCCACATTGCTGCCTCCTGCCAGTTAAAAACAACAGCACATTTGGTCCTTGCAAAGGGAAATGATGTATGTGTTTGTTTGCATATAGACTGGTGAAGTGAGATCTGACCGTAAGTGGTCACTTGAGACGCAGGTGGAGACACATTCTAATATCAAGTGTGAACAGTGTGAACATATCAAGTGTGTTTAAAGCTGACCACTTGTGACTCTATCACCCAAGACACATGCTAATGCCATAGATAGATAGATAGATAGATAGATAGATAGATAGATAGATAATAAAGGTGGTACAGTATGAAAAGAAGAAGAACTAGCAGAATTATCATGTCAACTCTAAGTAAATCTATCTAGATGATTCCAAAGAGGCAGGAATGTATACAAAGGATATATACAAATAGAAATATGTATAAAAATATAAATGTGCATTAAGATCCAGCCTGAGATGTAAAGGCAGTGTAATAATAAACGTACAAGGACACGTAGGTAGCAGCAAATAATAACAATACGGAATAAATATGTGCAAATACTGGTAACTATGTACCTAGTGCCACTAATTACACCCCAAAGTTGATTATTTTCCTAAACATCTTTTATTCCTTGCTATATTATATATCATGAACAATTCAGCAAGACGCAAAAAGAGGAAGTCCCTTCCCTAAATACAAGGACTCAACTAAACATCACAGAATGAAAAGCCTTGCTATCATTTCCTGTTAAGGTTCTGAGCTTTTTTTAAACTTGGTTCTGTGTGGCTAGATGCTTGCTTTATTTTACCATTTAGATCTGTTTTACTTTCTGTTTTGTGGATTTTCCATGTTTTTTGTAATTGCCTGCATACTGAATGTGATTTTGGACACTGTTCTGGATTTTCTGGCAAAAAAAACAAAACAACCTTTATTCAGGTTTACTCACTTTATACGACAGCAATTTTGCCAAAGATTGCAAATAAAAATCAAGAATGTTATGTCACGCTTTTATCCAAAATTCTACCTTCTTACTAATGAGATTTGTGAGTTCAACAGCACTGTGATGCATCTGATCTGCATGCCTGATGTAAAGCACATGTGAAAGCCACTTACTACATGCATTAGGCTAAGCACACCTAGCATGCACGGTCGATAATAATAACACTATATTACAGGCTTCTAATGGTAGCTATTTATCATAATGTTCAGCAAGAAAGAGAGAAAATGCCGGAAAATTCCTTACCTAATGGTACGCTTACTAGTTCATACCCCATAACTCTTGGCCCAGCTAAGTGTTTGAGTGTGTGTGTATGTGTGAATCCGCCAGGGCTTTTTTTTTGTCCTAATGGTAGAAATTACCATGTTGGTAAATCAAATCATATGTATAGGTCTGTACAGGTATAGCAAGTCTAATAAATGATGTGATGTACCTGACACTTCAGAGAGAGGTGTGTTGCAAAAGTGAGAAACATTGAGTGTGAAACAAAAGTGTATCCAAGTGGGACCTTCAACATCTCCGTATGAATGCTATTCAAAATGGTGGGTGAAAGGAAACATTTAGAAAAGTGATATATATTATAGAAACACAAGCTAACAAATAACTATAGTGTGCAGTCAAAGAATTATAGCATGCAGAAGATTATGCATTATATCTCTAGATTACCTGAAAGGGTACAAAATGAACCTGAACTTGGAATAACAATTGAAAATTTTAACTATTTAGGAAAATTGAACTAATTAGGATTAAGTCTATATCAATATAGCCCATACGATGATATCCAACCACTTGATTGTTGTGGCAGTCGCTGTGTGAAGAAATCGCACCTGGCTAGCAAGGTTTTAGACGTCTTTAGCCACAGTGACTATTGCTTTCCCTAGCAAGACTAAAAAAATAAATAAAAACATTCCTTTGTCGTTGCTGGGATGCTAGCTGGGATGTCCCGGTAATCACAGGGCCTGAATCACAGCTAATAAGTGGTACACAGGCAATATATTTTTAAAGAAAATAACAGCTGATAGCTGATGGCAGCTGACAACTGGTCAGATCAAGCTATACTTTTCATCACAGCAGCCCTGTGATGATATCTTTCAGTTTTCTGTTAGGGCTCGGTCGATTCCCTCTGTGGCCACCAGAGGGAATCGGGTCGCTGTTCCTTTGGCGACCTCTGGGGGCGATGTTGTCACCGTTAGGACTACATCACGTCAAACCTCCAGAAGAAGTCGAGGGACTACAAGGCCCAGACAGCGCATGGGCAATTAGGGTTGACGAGGAGCACCTGGCTGGGTGAGCATTTAAGCGTCTCTGAGGAAGGGCTTCTTGTCACGCCGTCTCGCTATGCTTGCGAATGCACGCAATTGTTCAGGGAAAGATCGGTAGCGAGGAACGCTAGGTTCTGAGCAGGTAGGCCTTCGGGCTGAGGTGATCTGAGGCAGGGCGAAGATTAGCTGTGGTGTGACCCCAAATCTCCTTCTTTCTCAAAGCCTTTTCCCCGCGCTCCTCCAGCACGGGGCTGCCTCCCCTTCTTTCTCGCACATACTTCCGGGTGGATTTCTTTTAGCGTCGAGGCGTTCCTCACGCCTCAGCCTCCGAGGAGAGCATGCTTCCAAGTCAACACAAGCACCACACTCACTCACTCACTACTCTTCTCTCCTCTTTTCGTTGGGCCTAGTTATTCCTTTGGTCTTTTTTCAGTAAAAGAGAAACAAACCATAAAAATACAGAGGTTAGGACGATTGTAACTAAGATCTCCAATAAGGTCTTGTTGGAACAGAAAATTATTAAAATGTGAAAAAGTTGTGAAAAAGGATACAAAGGTGAGCAAGGTTGAGATAGACCTGACCAAGCTTTTTTGTGGTTTTACATGTCGAGTAAAACAACAGTAAAAGCACCCTATAAAAGGTAATGAATTGAATTCCAATGAAGGGATTGATTTCAAGTTTTTGAGTAAGGGTATAAGACCCGTGCCCCAGAAGAGTTCGGGGCTCTTCTACTTTGATCTCTGATCCCAGTGTAAGAGACGACCGGTCCGCTCCTCCAGCAAGACTTTTTCAGTAAACCTACTTTTGCTTTCTAACAATTCGAACTTGGAGAGTTTGTTTATTGTATGAGGAACATGTGGTTTGCGGCCATCGCGGCTGAAACCAACAGTCTTTTTTTATTATTATTATATTACAATTATACTGTGTGCATTCGTATTGTTTCCTTTCATTAAAGCCTCCCCTGCTTGTTTTAGCATCCGCAGATGTGCAGTGACAGTCTCTTTTTTTTCCTGCTTCATGCTCCCAGAATCACTCTGTCTACCCTGAGCGGCTGCTTTAATTGCCTTCCTCGGGCACAGATCAACAGCAGTCCCTGACAGCAGCCATTTTGTTTCAGCAGCTGCATTGTCACACACCCGCTCCGACTCGGACTACGTTGAAACTCGGAGTGGTGTGTGTGAGATCTAGAGAGTACTGCTACACTGTGACTGTTCATTAAAGCCTCGCTCCCAGGTAACCCTGTCGCATGGCAACACTCCGCCGCTTTGCGCACACATCATACGGGATGGGGAGAGAGATAGAGAATGAGACCTTTGTTCGTTCCAGAGAGAGTCCTCTACTCTTCCTGCAATGTTCCCTTCTTGTATGTTTATCTCTTCGTAATGAATGATTTAAAGCTTGGTGTCTGAACGTATTTTGCGCAACTGGTTTCAGAAAGCATTATGACCATGCCCTGTTTATCTTCCAGCTAAAATATTAAAAATTGCAGGTGTCTTTCCAGTGCCGACGAATAATGCGGATGCCATTTTGGTTGAGTTGAGTGGTGGAATGGAAAAGTGTGTTCCCCACATGTATGTCTGCATTTCAACACTGCTGTAAACCCCAGCTGCAATTACCCAGTGATGGCGGGTAACAGCACAGCAATCAGCAAACCATTAACACACCATACCGAGACTTGATGGGCACCCCTCTCTCTTCTAATGCTTGTTTATCTCATATATTTCTCTTTCTCTCTCTCTCTCCTCATCCTCCATATTCATACTCACCATAATCTTCTCTGATTCCTGTTCATTCTTCTGTTTTTTTATGCATCTCTATCTGCCTAGTCCTTTTTTTCTCTCTCCTTATTCGTTTTTTAACTTGACTGACATTGAAATGTTCTTTTGATCAAAGCCTTTCAGATCTGCCTGTGTAATTTTCTATCTGTCTGGTTCTCTCTTTTGTTTCTGAGCCTGCCCTTCACATTTTGACATCTACCATAGGTAACGATATGACATATTGCTTTAAAAAAAAGGACTTAAAAGAAGGTGGTTTTTTCTTTTGGTTAAACCAGAGAGAAACTCGACAGAGTTTAGATCCAGACAACATTTGTACAGCCTCTTTGACATATTAATAGACATGCAGTGTCCAACATAATATTTTCCCCCTACTGGCCAGTAGATTGGGTTTTCCTTTCCCTATACTGTACATTGTAAAGTTTTGTCCAAGCGGCAAATAAATTATTTATTTTCTTTAAAAAATATTTAAAAGATTATATATATATATTTTTTTATTTCATTCATATTACATTCTAGGAGAACTGTGGATCTTTCGCTGCAAGCTCCTTCTGTCTTCTTCCTTGAGACTCTTCGGTGCTATTTTTTACACAAACAGCCCCCTAGATGTAATATGGTTGAGTGATAAGGTAATGTAAGTCAAAGCATTGCTTTTACCCGACATACTGATTACAACAGACCTAGGATTTACTAGGACTTTTCTCTACAGGTAAATGGAGTGATGTGAAAAACGGAGGCAGAATCACAGAATAAAATCAGACAGAATCACTGATATATTTTAATAAAATGACAGGAGAGAAATACATTTGATAGAATTTTAGGCAACATTTTTGCCTGTGTCAGTAAAACAGGCATGTCAACGGTGTTTGTAGAGACAGTTAGTTGATGAAACAACAACTCAGTAAATCTCATTATATCAACCTCTTACATTCAATGGTTTTATAATGAACAGAGAATAGAGTTTGTGCCACAGTCATGGCAAACTGACGGATCCCTCTTCATTATGAACCAAACAGGAAATACGGTCACTCACTGTAAAAACACAAAACTGACTCATGATGGTGATTTGGTGGAAACACTGTCACTGGCCTGAGTGGGACACCGAATGGCCAATCAACTTGCCCAACATAGGTTTTTACTGGCCCTGGGCCACTACTTATGTTCAACCCTGAACTAAATTAATTACAAAGGATTTGGTGAACACAAGATAGTGTTAAAATGGTTGGAAAATTGACATACCAATTGATCCGGTTGAGGCTTGCTGCAATTCTTGAGTAAGATTTTGAGAGCTAATGAACCATATCTGTTCATTTAAGTTAATCAATCTGCAGAGATAACCTACAAACAGTCATGCACTGAATCTCAATGAGCTCTTCGGTGTTCTGTTTGCTTCACTGGTATGCTTACATTTCAGCTCTAGAAAATACATTCATTTCTAAATGTCAGTTGAATGTTGTGTACTTTAGTGTAGTGTCTACATTCATAACATTGAACATACCCTGATCAGGTATAACGTAACATTATAGACTGTTGCATGCCCAGAGTGAAGCATGGGGGTGGATCAGTGATGGTTTGGGCTGCCATATCATGGCATTCCCTTG
>JAOVVG010000034.1:4344109-4356031 GCA_028566375.1 Leptodoras nelsoni | reverse complement strand
CCAACAGTGGCAGCTTGGTGGTGCTGGGGCTTGAACCCCCAACCTTCTGTTCAGTAACCCAACACCTTAACCATTGACTGTACAGCACCAGCACAGATCAGGTACTATTTGGGTGGTGGATCATTCTCTGTGTTTCAACCTCAACATCAATGTGAAATTGATGATCATTAGCCCCTGTTTGGTATTGAACACCATATAGTCATGATTTGGTTGATCATACATCTGACTATAATCCTACAAAATCTCTGTGTACTTCTATGAATTGATGCTGGTTTGAAGTCAAAGTGTAGTAACACCATATATTGACTGAATATGGATTTTTCTTTTTTTTCACTCACTTTGCATTTTGTAAATTGACAAAAATAAGCTATTAACACTTCCATTTTTGGAAGTATTCTTAGCATTTTTTCACCCCTGCCTAAAAACGTTTTCACACTACTGTATATTGCCTCTATATTCCACCAGCTGCCCATAAATTTGATCAACACCCATAGCTCTCCATATCTTCCCTGTTTTCCAGATCATCACCAAGAGGTGGGTTTAGCTCAAAGCAGGAAATCATGTCAAGTTCAATCCTATATCTGCAATTCCTAATTTATTTATGAAGTTTACATAACAGCATTGGATCCATTTATAAACAAAGCAGGTATCATTCAGTTCTGCCTACCAGGTAGTGCATAAGGATTATTACTAGCCTGTTAGACTATGACTATGTCAATGTTAATTTGTTATCCTTCAGTGAAGCTGAACCAAACTAATCTTTTAATAAGTTTTAATTAGGCTAGATCTTGCCATAGTGGTGCAGAGGGGGATTGCAGTGCTTTAGAACTGTCTAGGCCTTCCTACCTGAACTTCAGATCCTCTGTAGACTACATTATTAAAACAAAGAATTAAAAAAATTGTTTAGATAATTGTTTTATTGTTTTGTCTGGTATAGTGCTTTGTGAGGTGTTGGACCTAGTGACTGTTTTATGCAATGGTTCCTCTGCTAGATTATTGGGTTTGAAAAGTAGAAGATTGAACCAAATGGTTCAGAACTCATTCAGACCTTGCATGATGTTGCAATGCAATTATGTTACAATTCTTTTACAATTCAATGCCTGATGAAGTTTTTTTTAATAGATTTTTTTTATTGTACTACTGTTATTTTTTAGAATATGTAATTATGATACTTTTATATAATGAGTTAAACACATTCTTCTGATTATGGTATAGGCCATACCTCAAAAAGTCACATATCCACTTTCCCTCTTGTATTGGTTTCTTCCAAATGTGGGAAGATGAAATCGTACATACATGCACACACACACAGCACTCTGTTCTGCACCAGTGCTGGAGGAGATGCAGGCTACAGCTTAACAGTGTGCTTCTGAAGTGGCTAGGGGGGCATCAATGCCTTTTTCAAGTGTGTGAAAATGAAATAAATTGCATTTGAGAAATATAGGCAGAGTTTACTGCTGCTTCTGCTGCTCCTGATGATGAGCCAGCTAAACTTGACACTACTATGTGATGCCAGCCCAGTTTCAACTGTATTCCTGCTACATCCTATGCATTGTGTTTAATATAAATAATATCTATTACCATGTTAGCAGGTTCCTTTCGTGAATCTATGGCAGTTATGAGTTTTGGGTGAAGCCGACAAGCTGTATTTCCAAGAAGTATAATAGGACAAATAATTAAATATAGATTAAATATTATTAATTAAATAATTAAATTAAATATATTATTTACCCTTATATAAAGTGGGGGATTATTTAACTATATGTACACAAGGTCTGTCCAGAAAGTAATGTTTACATGTATTTATTGGAAAAAAACTCAATTTTATCACCTTCAAAATATGATCTTTGTGAACACACACAATGCTCCCAGTGCCTTTGTTTGCAAGCAGTGCTTGAAATCATGAACTGTGAGGGTGTTCAGAATCTCGGTCTCACGTCTGTGGATGTTCTTTACTGTGCTGATGTGGTGGCCTTTCAAACATGCTTTAATCTTGGAGGACAAGATAAAACCACATGGAGCCAAGTCAGGGCTATAAGGTGCATGTGGACTGGAATGCAATAAAACTCCCTTGAATTGTTAGAGTGACGAGGCATTTTGGCAGGTTGTCACCTTCAAAATATGATTGAAATCCTCAGCTGTGAGGGTGTTCAGAGTCTCAGTCATGGATCTATGGATGCTCTTTACTGTGCTGAAGAGGGGTTTCAAAAGGGTTTATTCTTGACCTTCTGGTATGAATTCATTTTGGATGATCCCTTGAGAATCAAAAAAGACGATAAACTTTACTTTTGATTTGCTCATGTGAGCTTTCTTTGGGCATGGAGATGTTGTAGTGTGTCGTTTTGTCTCAGGATTTTTGTCTCATCAAACACCCATGATTCATCTGCTGTGATCACTCTGTTCAGGTAATTGGGCTCTCTTGTAAGCGATCCAACATATGCTCCAAACTCGCCTGCATTATTCCAGTGACGAGGCACTTCAGCAGGGCTTCACAAAAAAACAAAAAAAAACAAATGCCATGGGCACTTTGAAGGCTAGAATGCAACATAAACCGGTCCTACAGTTGATCTGCAATCAGACTCTAACTAACCTTAAGCCATTGTCCCCATGTGTAAGCATTAGGGAGCACAGGAAGAGACTTGGATTTGCAAAAAATGACTTGTGAGCATCTCTGCTCCCACGCTCATCCTTCTGCAACTTCCAAAATAGCACTTGATCCAGCACAGCCTGACAGGTGCAGACACCCTAATGAAGACACAGTAGATGATAGAAAAAAGAATGGCCTGATGACATAAATAAAGAAAGGTTAAAGGGCAGGATCCCCAGGGGCAGCATTTAAATCGGAAGCCAAAGCTTGCCTGTCCCTAGGTATGGAATCGTCATGGAAACCAAAACACACTCTACACATCAATGAAGATTAGAAATGACATGTGGGAAGGTTGGTAGCCATTACACACACATACACGCAAATGCACTTCTGCAGGGCTGAGTGAGTGTGTGGGGGGTTCACAGATGTGTGCTTAGTGGAACGCGGAAATTGGTTTGTGGAATTTCTACGGATGTGACCGTCACTCCTGTGATGCAGGACACTTGAAGGACACATGTATGTACAAGAACCCCCCACACCCCACCCCACCCCGCACCCTTGTGAAATTACATGCATTAGCATCTGCAATGTTGACTCTTCATTCAACAAAGAACAGGGATCATGTTTCTCCCAGGGATTGTGGGAAATTCCTGCCAATTTGAGTGAATTTGAGTAAGAAGCAAAAGGATAGTCCATGACAGAGATAGCTTTTATCTAATTATTTCTATTACTTGCCTATATATGCTGAACCATCTCTTCTGAATGGAAATGTGCCTCAAGGTCTTGGAGTACATCTGACATCATTGTACGGAGAAAATTTGTCATCTAATATGAAAAATTTCAGACTGACAGTTTTCGTTAGCTGCACACCTAATAACTGTTCCATTTTACTTGCCAAATGTGAATTTTGAGATTTTTTTAAATTCCGCAGCAAGGAGAATTTGATGACAGGTTATTCTGTAGCTTTCAGGGAAATTGCTCTGACTCGTTCTCTCTCTCTCTCTCTCTGAGATAGGTACAGATGTATTTTTTGTATGCTGCACATGGCAGTCTGTAAGCTATCCAGACCCAGACAATTTTTTTTTTCAAATTTTATTCATATACTCAAATTATACCTACCAAGAGAGAAAGAGGACAGGAGGTTAGAACTTCAAATCGGGAACTATATGAAATGAAGATGGTGTATTTTAGTCACTGGTGGACTCGGGTAAAGTGAAACGAAGAGGAAGTGTACAGAGAAGCAGCATAGAGACAGGTTAATAATGCTAATAGAAGAGAGAAGTATTGCTTGAATAGAAACGGAAGTAAAAAGAAAAGAAAAAACAGTTTTGTCTGGCTCAGAGATGATCATTATTGTTGGTGGTGTTGGTGGTGGTGCTTATACTGACTTAAGATAGACTATTAAATGTAGTCTAATTGGTAATAATTGCCTGACCTGGAAACAATAATACTTGCATCCATGCCATTAATATCACTACTACTACTATTACTATTACTGTTACTTCTGCTACTACTATTACTACTGCCATTATTACCTCTACTTCTACTACCATTACTACTATTTCTTCTTCTACTACTACTACAATTACTATTATTACTACAGCAACTACTACCATTACTACCACTACTTCTACATACTACAACTACTTTTACTACTACTACTATTTCTTCTACTACTACTACAATTACTATTATTACTACAGCTACTATTACTACTACTACTTCTACATACTACTACAACTACTTTTACTACTACTACTATTACTTCCTACCACTACTACTACTATTACAACTACTATTACCATTACTACTACTACCACTACTTCTACATACTACTACAACTACTTTTACTACTACTACTATTACTACTACCACTTGTACTATTTCTTCTTTTACTACTACTACAATTACTAATCTTACTACAGCTACTACTACTACTACTACTTTTACATACTACTACAACTACTATTACCATTACTACTACTACCACTACTTCTACATACTATTACAACTACTTCTACTACTATTACTAGTACTACTTTTAGATCTGTGATCTGTGTTTGAGGTGAGTGCGTGATGATTTAGGTGTGAAGTGAAGTCTCGGCTGATTGACTACATCATTTAGGGTGAATAGAACATAATTTACATTTAATTCGTCTTTGTTCACGTTAGCTGTTAGCTTTACTTTGGTTTCGGTTGTCACGGCTGCTATCTTAGCGCTGAAGCAGCTGTGTCTGTATTTTCTTCCTCTGCTGATGAACGAGAAGATTGTGCTTTCTGTCCTGAGGAGGCTGTCTCTGCAGTGTAGGCTCGTCACGTCTGTCTCAGTCATCCGCTTGCACTGCAGAAGACAATGAGATGTCACCGAGCTGCCATGCCTGATACCCAGGTCAAAACAACACACTCCCACACGCACACACACACAAGCTGCTTACCTGAGAGGGTCTTCAGCTGTCACACAGGCTGTACACAAGCTGACAGCATCCTTCACATAAACACCCACACACACATCAAGTGGCTGAACAGGAAGAACAAGCTTCAATTCAATGACACATATCTTCCAGCTTCTCATGTCCAGCTCCGTGGTGTTAAATATGACAAGGTGACTTTGCAATGACAGCGCTCTGTTTTTACAACATTTCGCTGCCAGAGAGCTTTTGTGTAAGTTGTTAGCTACAAGCTAGCATAGCAAAAATGGCTATGGATTCCAAGGTTTTGTTACCTTGTTATCTCTTAAACTTTCAGACCAAGTGCCTGCATTGCAAATTCTAATGTACTGCAGCAGATCTGTGGACTCGAGTCACATGACTTGGGCTCGAGTCACAAATTTGATGGCTTGCAACTGGACTCAAAGAAGTCTTGAAAAGACTTGAGAGACTCCACAAACCCATGTTTAACATGAAGGAAGAAGGAGAGACCTTAGAACTGAAGTCCAGTCTCTTAGCCTGTGTCCGCTTTAAAGGATCACACATTGCTAAATGAATCTCTGAGCAATTTGAGGTCAGATGTACTGAGTAGCAAATTAACCATAAATTTGGGCAAAGATGCATCCCTGCTACTGTTAACACGAGATGGAATTCAACACTACGACAAATGAAACCAGTTCTTCAGTGTGATCATCTGAAACTTGATCATGTTCTAGAAATGGCTAGACACAAGCAATTTGTTGTTCACAATACAAGAACAGACTCAGTTAAAGAAGTTGCTGGGGATTTTAAAACCATTCAGAGAAGCAACAGAATGGACTCTGGGGGAGACAGTTGTCACAATCAGTCCTGTTGTTCCGTCTGTCCTGTCCTTGCCAGAACTTATCCTCGAAGATGCTGCAGAGACAAGTCAAGCTGAGAGTCATGTTGATGAGCTAGACGACAGTGCTGTTTTGGAAGAAAAAGAAGGGCTATTTAAAGCATACCATAAGCAGTGCTTGCCGTCCAGTCCTTCAGTGGAGAATGTATTCAGTCATGGTGGCATCATACTGCAGCCCCATTGTGTGCAAATGAATGATGAAGCATTGGTCAATTTAAACATTTGCAAATGTAATGGTTCCTAGACAGGATTTTTGGTAGGATTTGTTTTGTACTTCTCAAAAGACTAAAGTTAAAAATAAGAGTTGAGATGATTTTAGATCATCTTGATATCCCTTGAAAAATATTCATAAGTTAAGAAACAATTCCATAAGTGAATGGCTTGCATTGCTCTTGTTCCTGTTCAGAACAATTCCACTTTATTGTGTAAAGCAATGGAACTGATGTTGTTTCATATGCAGTTACATTTCTTTGTGTTTTTAAAAACCCCAAAAAGATTCATGATTAATTTAATACCACTAATCAATTACTTTGTTGTTAAATATTGAAATGGCATTATATTTAGAGACTTGAATAGGACTTTTTTAAAATTTAGGACTTGGGTCTTAACTTGGGACTTGACTCCAGGACTTCAGTGTCAAGACTTGAGACTTATGTGTTATTTGCAACTTAGTGTCTTGCAACTTATCTAACTGGAAGTGACCAAATCTTTTTTATTGCATTTTTAGGGGGTTTGTGCATTAAATGGCCAAGTTTGTGGACACCTGACCATCACATCCATATGAGGTTCTTGCACAAAGTCTTGCCACAAAGTTGGAAGTACACACTTTTCTTCATTTGTCATTTGTATACTGTAACATGACCTTTTTCCATCCATGGAAATAAGAGGCTCAAACCTGTTCCAGCATGACAATGCCCCTGTGCTCAAAGCGAGATGTTAAAATGGGTGGGTGTGACAGTCTGGTATCCATAAACATTTGGTCATATAGTGTATCTTGAGCAGGGATAGCTGGTATAAATGGGCCTAAGTCTTATAAAGATTATAAGCAAACAAAATAATAAGTAAACAAAATAATATATTTAGTAATGTTAGTTACATTAACAGTGCTACAAGTTGTGCTGGCATATGCCCATGTGAGTATTGTAGATATAAATGAAGTGATAAGAGTGGGTACATACAGTGTAATAGCCTCTATGCTTCATGTTGTTGTCAGCTTCTTAGCTACTGATTTTTCCAATTATGAATTCTGCTACAAGCTGAGTGAAGGTGGCAGCAATCATCTCACCCTCAGCTGGAGTAAATGAGTTCTTCACTATACAGACTCCCCTGCTGGTGAAAAGACATCCTTATGACAGTGGTGTGATTGCCCAGCATGAGCTGATTGGCTTTGTAGTAGGATAAAAATTATATTTTTATGGACTTTAGGGGTTAAATTGTGTCTTAATGCGATGGCAAGTGAATTGCTGCCATTATTTATACATCAGAAGAGATGATGTGCATTGGGATACAAATTAGGGAAACTTTGCTTCCTTTGAATATGCATGTTTTTAATCATTAGATGGCAAAATGGTACAAATTGGTCTTTTTCATTTCATTCACAATACTGCGTTCATGATTCGATTCATGTCAGAAAATCTAAATAAAAGTTGAATGAGAGGGTTGGGATATGCAGTTTGAATTTAACAGGCAATTGCCAGAAGTGTCAGACGAGCAAATGATTCCTAGGGATGGGAATCTCATAGGCTCTTAAAAAAGGACACAATCATGTGACCAATATGCCATCTATATATTTTAACTTAATGGGATGTGTGACTTGGGGGGCTCTGATTTTGAAACAGTGCAGTAGAATGCTGATATTGCACATTTCCATCATTCCACTGATAGGCAAACATGTATTATTTACACATAATACTTACAATACACATATAATAATACATATAATTGTAAATTATAATTATATAATAGCTTTATTTAAAAATGCTTGAAATACAATGGTATGCGTAATGTTGAAAATAAAATAGAGTATGGATAGATTTATTTATGTCTTTAAGCTCACATTGTATCTTTGTGTGATGCTGACACACAGACACATAAAATACTGACAGTCGCACTATAATGTAGGCTCAAATGATCACAATCTCTCTGGCTTTCTCTCTTGCCTGCACACACACACACACACACACACACAGTTACACATAGAGTCTCAGTGTATGAAGCATGTGCAGGGTGATGGATAGCAGACATTAGATCCACTGGAGACTGACGCCTATAAAAGATTAAAGACCTCAACCACTCACTTGGGGAAAAAGAGGAGTGGAAAAATCAGGGAAGTGAAACCTGTAGGCTCTAGGTCATATAAACATACCCACACACAGACACCATGCTTATTTCATTTGTTTCCTTTGCTCAGTCATCTCTCTATCTCTCTCTGTGTGTGTGTGTGTGTGTGTGTGAGAGAGAGATACGATAGTGGCAGATTAGATTATAACTGAAACAAATGTGTGCCCTTTTGCAAGAGACATGTGGGTGTTGCTTTATATGATGCAGTGATGAATCATATCAAATGCAACATCTCTTAAATAAATACAAAGCCCAGTTCCAGGAAAGTTGGGACAGTTTCTTAAAATGCAATAAAAACTGAAATCTGTCATTTGTTAATTCACTTGAATTCATGATATTCACTTTTCATGATATTATGAGCTGTAGATGGTGAAATACAATTCAAATTTCAATTCAAATTTATTTATACAGCGCTTTTTACAATGTACATTGTCTCAAAGCAGCTTTACAGAATCCTAGAGTAACAGACCAAACCCCTGCTGATAAATACCTAAATTCTTTGCAATCCTGTACTGAGAAACATTGCATTTGGACTGACTGACGATTCTTTCATGAAGTTTGAAACAAAGTGGTGAACCACGACCCATCCTTGCTTGCAAAGACTAAGACTTTGTGCATATGCAAGTGAATTAACAATCATAAGGTCATAAAGAGACATTTGCAGTTTTATGTGCCATCAGTTTGCATAATAAAAAATGTATGCAATGCTCATGAATGTCTAATGATGTTTCAACAAATGTGAAACAAAAAATTAAAAAGGAACATATACTTCACAGACCACATCATTTATTACTCCGAACACATATAGTGCTTCTTTATATGCATTAAAGGTAGTTGAGTCATTATCTTTTAGTGCATCAGGCAATGAAGCTTTTATTACTGAGAACTCCAGGAAAATAAAACAACATTCATTAGACATAAAATAAAACAATATTCATTAGACATGAAAGTAAAATAAAACACAACAGTAATGTCACACACCAACAAGTTTCAGCAAAGAAAACAGGAACCATTTCTATTTATCTCATTTTTAAATATTTATTTATGCAAATGTATTTTATTTTAATTACAGTAGTGCTATTATACCCATTTCCCCCACACATTAATACTGTTAATGTTTGGTCAAAATACCGCAGGGATCAAATACTACAGCTATCTTTTCACATTGTGTAAAACGGCTCTTTCCAAATGAGCCACTGCTTACCACAATCCCCTCTGCTGCACATTACATATTAGGGATTTATCGACCAACATGTCTAACGTTTTGGAAGCGTTAAGACAGGCCATTTCTTTTTGGATAAAAAGTGCTGTAACATTTACATTACTCAACCGATTTCACTGAGTCATTTTTATATTCAAAGGTTTATGATCTGTGTGGAGTAAAAAAGAGTTTTGTCTCCAGTTACCTACAAATTCACGGTTGGGCTATAATTGCTGCTAGATGCTCAGGGAGTGTGTTAGGCACACATAAAGTGAATCACATAGTGGAAAATAATTCATTGTTAAAAGTAATTGTAGTTTTGAGTCATTGTCATCAAAAGTAAACTTTATCCACTCAGCCATTCTGTCCTCTGAGGCTAGGAGCCAGTGTAGAAGTGTGTGTTGGTCTGTACAGCCAATAGCAGCACAATTCCTTAGCTTGCAGCACAATTCCTTAACTAGCACTCCTTCCCAAATGTGATTCTCAAGTTGTGGGTGGAGATACTCATGCAGAAGGTAAAGATATTTGAAAAGGGGGTGGGGTGGTATCATTCCAATGAAAAAGTTCATTTTTCATAATATGTCTTCCTTAATGAATACATCAGTGCATGATGTAATTTACAATATTACATATTTTGTTAATTGCCAGAATATTACTTGATAATGCTTTCTTTCTTTCTTTCTTTCCTTTCTTTCACTATACTCAGTCACTTATGGACTGTAATGTCATTTAGATCGCCTCACTCTGCTCTAACAGGCCAGTGTAGTCGGATGATTGCCAGCCATTCAAATGAGCCTTTGTGAGTGCAATGCAAATTCTCCTGGGCTTCATTCTCCATGAATGCACCTTCATCATTTATCCATGCATTGAGAGAGAGAGAAAGAGAGAGAGAGAGAGATCTTACTGTGTTTGCATGTAAGCAATTTTCAAGGGACTAGAAAAGTGCTCCATTGGCATGACTTAAAGTATCTCTCTCACGCTCTCTATCTCACGCTCTCTCTCTCTCTCTCTCTCACGCTCTCTCTCTTTCACTCCTTGATTGAAGAGATGAATGAAGGCCGCATGGGCGGTGCATTGACATGCAGTATGCAGTTATTATAATGCTTTTCTGTGATTTAGCTCTACAGCAGTCTGGAACAATAGAAGATGAGTGTGCAAGGCAGTCCTATAATCAGTCAAGCTTTGAATTTGCATATGTTTACTGCAATATACTTTATCCTTTCTTTCACGATTTTTAATCCTTCATACTACCTTTACTCTTAACCATGACATCAACAATGAACAGAAAGCATACTAGTATATACCTCATCTACTATTTAATGAAACACTATGCATTATGCCACTGAGGTAAATTGAAACTATGTGATAAGTGTTTTTGTAACCGCTTGAAAGTGATTTGATGGGAAATTTTATGTTTTGACTGGAAGGTTACATGTTTTGTTTGGTTGCCACTTTGGGAATGTCTACTATAGTGTATCAGGCAATGAAGCATTTATTACTGAGAACTCCAGGAAAAGAGTGCAAATAATGCGTACTCTTTTTAGCGCAAAGAGTAGCTTTTATTCAATCTTAACATGCTTCTTGTAAGCACGCTCTTTTTCATCAGACAGTACACTAACGTAAGAGAGCTGTAACAATATGGCATACCGCACAGTTTTGTTTGATCCAAGGCTCTTGAGTTGATCAGTACATTCAACAGACTGCACAATGTACTAGACTATTTGCCATAAATTAGTGCTTTTATTATTTGAGGCGTAAAAAAGTGTTTTTAAACTTAATCAAGTGCCCTTTCCCTTTCCCTACAAGGCTTATAAAAGATTGATTTTTTTAAACACAATGTGGAAAAAAGCACTACATAGAGCTACGAGGGACACTACAACTGTCTTTACCTTTCCATTTTTGTACTTTTATAATGTTGGATTTTTAATCAATTACAAATGGAGACTTAAAGTTGTGATGGCCCACTAAGGTCCCCACATAGAAGTATAAATATGAAACGGAGAACATTATGAAATGGAGACAATATGATGTGACCTTTTGGATCCAGCCATGTTTGTGAAGGGTAACTTTTAACCTGGTCAGCACTAGTTTTTAAAACTGACAATGTGCTCATCACCATTTTAGCAATAGCTTTTTGATTTGAAGATTGCCCTGAATTCATTGTGTTCTGTATTAAGGTTCATGTTAAAATATTTACATTTCGTAAAATCTACCAAGGATATAAAATAACTGTTGTTGATATTCAATGGTCTACAGCAATGGGTTAAAATGTACCTTTTATATCAATAGTATTTGATACTAGGTGTGCACCCTTGTAAAGAAGAGTCAGACCATAGGATGGGATAGTTTAGAACATTTTTATTGGTCTCACCATGATCGTTCTGCTGCCTCTTTGTTTGTGCCCCAGGAGCCATGGCTGCAGCATGGGTCAGAGGGTGGTGGTTCTTAGGGAAAGTACAGGCTTACTGAACCTGTCTTTATATATATA
>JAOVVG010000034.1:4329780-4344009 GCA_028566375.1 Leptodoras nelsoni | reverse complement strand
ATATATACATACAAGTTAAGAGGCTTTATGGCTGTAAAAAGTAAGTCAATAAACTAACTAGTGTTGTCTTAATGTGCATCATGAGGTGACCTCATATTGCCTCATTGAGGTCACAGTATAAATAATTCGGCTCATTATCTAAAAGGTACAAACCTACTGTATAAAGCTACATTTGTTATCATGGACCCCCTAGGCCTCCCAAAGTTTGAGGGTGTGGTTAAATTGGAAATCGTAGCAGATTAGGATGTTTGTTAAGGTTGTACAGCAAATATGAACTGTTCTGCAAAGTTATTTTGTTAGAGATGTTTATGCAAAAATAACATCAAATGATGCTAATTTATTAAGACAGTTCTATGATATAGCATTGGTCCAATCCTCAAGAAGTTTACTTTTGTAAATGAGATTTTTATTTACTGTTTTTGCTGACTTATTCCTTTAGTTTGGCAAACTAAAGAAAAAAAGTAGAAGCCATAATAATGACATTGCAGAATAAATAAAACTAGATACTAGAGATGTTCTCCAATTATGTTTGAAATGTAGCTGTAGTCCCTTGCCACTTATGCCTTCTAGTTACTTTAGAAAAAAATACTTTTGCACATTCCAGTCTAGATAGTGCTCAGTTTTTGTGATAAGTCTTTCTTTATCTGCTTTCTCACTCTCTTATTCTCGTACCCACACACACTTGCAGCAGAGAGAGCTCTAGTCTCCTTATCTCCTGCTGAACCTTAATTAACAGTAAGACCAGGCTATTACAGGCCAATATCCCTTGTCACACAGGCACAAAGACTGCCCCCTCCAGCCTCTCATGCCACCACCCCAAAACTCGTACCAGACGGCCATAAAAGAGCAGCCCATCTCTGAGAGACAATGCTCACTCGGATAACACTATTCTGTTCTGAAATTGCTTTGTGTCTCCTGAGAGGGGACCGGAATCAGACAGGTTTGCTGCTTTCCACTAAGGGACTGGCAACCTCAAAATGTACGGAAGAACACTAAACCGACCCTAGCAATCTGTCTCAGAATCCCTGTCCATTTAATACAACATCAACTTATTTTTTAATGAAGAGAACTTATATCTTTAATAACCTGATGCAGAATGAATTTATTTAATTATGACAGAAGGTGGAAAGCATAGCCATAACTGATCAGATGGGTTAGGATCCACTACATGGTGAATACAAGTATATCTGAAGCAACTGAACTGTTTCTAACATAAGTAATTGTGAAGCTACAATGAAACAATTGTGTGAAAAGTGAAAGTGTTATGGTGACTGAAAACATAAATTGGTTAGCTGGGACATTGTGTGTAAAACCTTTGTGGCTTAACCACTGGTGACAGGACAGGATCAACACTTCATAAAATGTGCAATATTGCTATTGATATTCTAAGACAATGGTAAAACAATTTGAACAGTGGTCAAAGAACAAGAAGATTGAATACTGCTTGGCTTTAAGGTTCTATTTTGCTTTTCCTTGTTTCAATCTCTATAACTCAGCAGAGGAAGACATTTTAAGCCTAATAAGACCACATGTCATCTCAGTAACTCTGGCTGTCACAGTTGTTGGTGCAAGATGAGCTGGTCTGAGTATTTGAGAAAGGGCTGCTCTCCTGGGCTTTCCATGGCCAAAAAGACTCTCATGTTTACGCATTTCTACTTTTAGGGGTAGAAATGCCTTGTTGATGAGACAGATCAGAGCAAAATGAGCAGGAATCACAGAATGCATCAATGCACCTTGAAGAATATGCGCTACAACAGCAGAAGACAGCATCAAGTTCCACTCCTATCAGCCAGGAAGAGGAATCTGAGGCTACAATGGGCACAGGGTAACTTATAATAATATTTAATAAGATTGGAAAAAGGCCAGACTATGTTGAGCGGGTTGTACAGGTTAAAGCTCCTATTGAAGTTGGATCTGAAGTTGTTTCTAAAGATAAATACATTTACAACTTAATGAAACGTAATGGTATAACATTTCACAAGGTTACAATGCATTAGAACATCCACAACAATGACTTCTATGTAACTTTCACTCCATGGATACATGCTAAATTTCAGTTTATTAAGCTCATAGGCTATAGCCAGTTGGTGTCAGTAAGGCTTTATAATGTGCCAGAATTTTTAAACATTGCAGAACTAGAAATACTTTTAATAATCTTTGATTGGCCAAGAGTTCTTGTGTTGCTTTTGTGGTATCTCTTGTGCAGTGATGATGCAAAAAAGTTGAGGTAAAGAATCTCTGCTGACACCATCTTCTTCTTTGTAAAGGAATTTATTAATACAAACATGAGATAATAACAGAATCAGACGAGTATCGTTTACAAGCCCCAGGAGTGCTTGGAGAGTGCATAGAAGCCAGATTTACAATCCAGTGTGGACAAGGGTTCTTATAGGCGAAGGGAAACATCCTAGGGTCGGTCGGTCTGGGCATATAGATTAACTAAATCATTTGGACTGCCCTCAATGTATAGATTTATTTGTTCAAAATCACAACCATATGGGCCTTACATTTGATTACCAAGAAGCCCCAAACTCCGGAAGCACCAGACCAGATAGCCTCAGGCACTCCGGATGTCATGACCATACAAGATTATGATTAACTGCCAGAGAGGCCTCAGACAGCTAAAAGACACAAAGCTCAGATACTACACTTTCTCCAGTGTCCATCCTGGATAAGGGTTAGCTAGCAGATAGTACTTGTTAAACCCAAGTTTGGCTGTAGGTCATAGCTGTTGGACATAAAACTTTTAATCTTTGTCAAATAAAATACATAACACCAAAAAAATAACATATCCTCCAATGTTTACTTTGACCTTGTGGCATAATTGGCATAATTCAGTCATAACTTTGTAATGGAAGCTCTCGTGTGCTGTTTAAATCTCTATATTATCAGACTTTAGAAGCTGGAGGATCCTACGTCTTTTACAGACTTTTCTATCTTGGCTGAATCAAGCTGAACTGACAGATATAATAGTGTATCATCAGCAAAAGTGAAAGGCAACGTTGTGTTTGCAAATTACATATCCAAGGGGCTGAATAGAAATTGCACTTTTTTTAGGCTATTCAGAATCTGCTTTGCTAACAAACTGGTAATGATCTGTCAAATAACCAGGCAATAACTTCATCAAATCTCTGTCTTCATGCTGGTTCATTAAAATATAGTAGTGTCAAATGCTCAAAAGTCCATCAGTACCAAAACAGATGCTGAATTGTTGAGCAGTAGGTCATTTACATGCATTATGATGTTTCCAGAAAGCAGACAGAAATACACAGATTTTATGCATTTCTAATTGAGCTGTTGGGCAAAAGGGAGTATAAGGAATTATTTCTGTGTCCAAAGTAAATTTACATACACAAAAATATCACCACTTTGTAAAATGATCTGCAAGTCTGCATCAGTGATTACATTTTTTTGCCTTGTATATATACATTGCTTAATATATTGCTATTGTGATTCTGAATCATAATTAGAGTATAATAAAGTAAAACTAGAGAGGTGCATTTCCTGAAGAAAATGCGAGTGTGATTGTAGCGAAGCAGTGATGTGTGTGTGTGTGTGTGTGTGTGTGTGTGTAGTTTGGAGGTGCCAATAGTGTGTGTATGAGCATACAGTTGCTGGGAGTGTAAATCCAGTTGATCAGACTGGTCATAGTGTGTATACAAACTGGTATTTAAGCAGAAGTACTGGTGACAGAAAATTAGTAACTGAAACGCAAAAGACTGGGAGTGTATGGGAAAAAATGGCAAGAAAAACAAGTGTGGAGGGTAAACAAGTGTGGGGATCCCTTATCCTTATTCAAGTGCACCATTCCTGACCATGTCAGACGTTTTACAGTTGGAACGGTGTCGATATTTTGAAAATTGTTGCAGTTGAAAGCCGGACAAAAGTACCCGGTATAATAAAAATAAAAATAATAATAAGATTAATGATACTCAAGAAGAACAATAGTGTGATTGCTTATTGCAATCACACTAATTATACTTTTACAAATTCATCTCAAACCCATGACAACTGCAACAGCTCAGATCAACACTTGGCCAATTGGATGGTTCCTGAAAGCTGACTGGGTGGCATCCAAAGTTGCTATTACACATAGTAAATACTCTCCACAGGCACAATACATCCAGATTATCAAATCAAACATGTGAGTAGAAACACATGAGCATCAAGTCACAGATTTACAAATTTGAATTTTTACATTTCTAATTAAATACAATTCCCACTTTGCTTACACAGGATGTTATCTCCTCCGGTACACAGCTCGACATTCTGACTGCCGGCATTCCCTGTTCTTATCGGGTGCACACAGCAAGCTCAGTGAATGATCTTGTTTTATTAAAATCAGACCTTTTAGCTCTGTTTCACCTCAGAGGAAGACAAGCCAGCTGTGCCAGCGCACTGACATTTTCTATCACAATAGCTTTTGAGAAGCAGCATTGTTACAGTTTTAATCACGAGACCAGACGTGTATCTCCCGTGTTAAACTCACAGTCTCGGTTGTGATTGAGAAAGTGTGAGCAATCGCAGGTTTATTTGAGCGCGGTGTGTTATAATTAGAAAATTGCACTCTTCTGAGATGAGGAATGTTGCATTTGGAAAGATGCTGCTCTCTCTGGTTGCAAAACTGTAGGCAATACTATATAATTTTATTTATTATAACATTATTTTTATAGGGTATACAGTGCCTTGCAAAAGTATTCACACCTCCTGAACTTTTCCACATTTTTTTCACATTACACCTACAACCTTAAATGTATTTTATTGGGATTTTATGTGATAGACCAACACAAAGTAACACAATATTTTTTTTTAAGTATTCAGCCCCCTGTACTCTGATACCCCTAAATAAAATCCACTGTGACCAATTGCCTTTAGAAGTCACCTAATTAGTAAATAGAGTCCACCTGTGTGTAATTTAATCTCAGTATAACTACAGGTTTTTTCCGAAGGCCTCAGAGGTTTGTTAGATAAAATTAGTGAACAAACAGAATCATGAATACCAAGGAACACACAAGACAGGTCAGGGATAAATGCTATGAAAATGAAAAAAAATCATTAACAGAGTTACCTACATGAAAACAATAGGGACTTTTGCACAGTACTGTAGGTATTTATGTATTCATGATCTGACTTTAGTAGTATTATCTAATGCATGTTATTTATTTATTTATTCATTTATTTATGTTGTCAGTGTTCCGTATATGTATATGTATGATTGAGGCAGTAATTGGGCTTGATTTTGCCACTTGGACATGAGTTGCACACACGGTAACTTTAAACTTGACTTGATACTTGTCCTTAAAAGAGTTAAGAATTGACATGGACTCAAGATTTGAGACTCATAGGACTTTTTTAGTGCATTACCTTTAAGGAAATTTCTGATGATCTGAATCCCTTAGTATAGCATGCAGCCACAGATGGCACAACCATAAGAGACTTGATGTGGACTTGTGACCAAAGACTTGGGACTCGATTGCACTCTAGCTCAGAGACGTGAGACTTGACATGGGTTTGAAAAATATGTCTTGTGAGCATCTCTGGTATAATGCATGGTTGAACATTCCTTAAGGATTACTATGAATCTGTATGGTGTATAGAAATGACTTGTGTTCTTATGCTGGAGCTATAGGAATGAGTGGGTGGCAATGAAATGCTGTGATGGACAGACTCAGAAGGCCGGTGCATTTTGCTAAAACGCATCCTCTTTACAGCTACATAAAGGCCTTATGTAAAACATTCTATCTCTCTCTCTCTCTCTCTCTCTCTCTCTCTCTCTCTCTCTCTCTCACACACACACATGCTTGGTTAAGAAACCTAAGTTTTTAACAAATTACCATTAAAATGCAGCTTATTCTCTTGTTATATCTTAGTCACTTGTTTATTCATCAGTTATATTGGTACTACTATAGTTTTGACACCAGTTGTCATAACAGTACACTCACATGCACATTATAAATGCTAAACAATATCAGTGAGAAAACAGTGTTTGAGTGACAGATTGATGTGTATGTATAGCCTGACTGGCCTTGAAATTCTTTGCTTTGTCACTGGGAAAGATGATCAGTTAGTAATGTCAAGAATGTGCTAATGTAAGTCATGAAAACAAATAACATGCTGGATGATTTTTTTTTTCTTATGCGCTTGACTCATGAATGCACCTAGTACATTTGTTTTTGTCATATATAGTATATAGTCTTGTATATGTTATATATATATATACTGAAAAACAACTCCAAATCTTAGTGGTACAACAATAATTCAAACAGTAAAATTTTTCCATAATGCAAAAACTAATTTAGAACATTGATATTTTATGCTTTTCTTTGTAAAATGCTACATTAATGGCAAAGGAACTGTCAAACTTCATTTAACAGCTATGCACAGGTTACAAATTTCATTTCTAGCTTCAATGCTTTTTAATCTATGCCATTCACAACAAAAAAATAAATGGTAATGAATGTGCAAAATAACAAATATGTGTACCATCTCCAGCACCAGCGCTATTTAAGGACATACTCATTCCTAAAATGCATTTCTGCGAATATCCTGGTGGATGTGGCTCAGTTGAAATTTTTGATTCTTGATTCTGAGAGTACACATCATGGAAGCTCATATCCATCAAGACCTGTAGCACAATGAGTGGGTGTTCTTGGATAGAGGATGCACGATTTTCAGTGAAAATGACATTGGAAGGTTTTACAGGTTTATGGAAACCCATGTTCATGGCCTAGGTAACATTCAGAAAAAAGCCTAGTTCAGCCTCTGTCAGCTCTAAACTAGCTAAATGGGATTGGATATTGGTATGCACACTGAATGTGCACTTTCACATGCTGCTGACGAAATTTACTCTACCATAATGTAAGAAATTTATGTACATTTAGATGGATTAGATGAAGAAAAATTAACTGGAGGAGGAATTCTTTCAGGCAGGCAAAGGAAGGAATTAAATAGACTTAATACATCATAGTCTTATTTAATGTGCCAGAGATGCTTGTGCTTGCAAGTTTTTTTTTATGCAAGTTCAAGCCAAGACTCAACTCTTTTAGGGGCAACTCTAAGTCAGCTCTCAAGTCTCTGAGCTATAAATCTCAAATCTCTGAGCAAGAGTGCAAGTCAAGTCAATGGTCTTTGAGGGACAAGCCCAAGTCAAATCTCAAGTCTGTGAGGGGCAAGTCCAGGGTAGGTCTCAAGTCTTTGAAGGGCAAGTTCAAGTCATGTCTCAAGTCTATGAGGGTCAAGTCCAAGTCAAGTCTCAAGCCTTTGGTCACAAGTACAAGGCAAGACTCAAGTCACTGTGTGTGTGACTTAAGTGAAACTTGAGTGAGTTTTTGCAGTATTTGAGTATTTGCAGAATTGATATCAAATAATCTGATAATAATTTTAGAGTAGCAAAGTACATTTACTTTTTCAATTTTTTTTTTTTACCTGCCTCTCAATTTTTTCCACCACCTGACTAGTTCACAGCTTTTTGCATTATAGCTTTGTACATTAGCCTAGCCATCTACTACTTAATGCTGCTGGAAATGGTGCACCACCAAAATCTGTCTGATTGCTGGAGGTCTAGAGGTCCTTGTCCACTGATGGTTGGGGTAAAACAGGGATGACACATGACGAATGTTTCCCAGGATGTTTCCTTCTTCCCACCGTGACAGAGCGAGGCTTAATGCTTACTAATTCTTTTGAAGAAGATTTATGCTAATACATAACAATTGATGACAGAAAATGTGTGATTTCTTCTGCTTTTCAAATAGATATGAAATATGGTATGATGTCTTCTGTTATTCTGCGTTTCTAGTAATCTAGTCATTTCGAGCAGATCTCTCTAAATGACTCTGAACAGTCATATGGTTCTTGGATAGAAAGGAAGCAAATTTATGCAGTGTTAGTCATATTCTAAGACATAATGATGGAGACAGTGATAATGTTTGCGCTGATTCATTTCTTGCCTGCAGCTGTGTGTCATATGGCAATGTTGCACTCAATAACAAAATGGCAGAACTTTGAAACCATACTTGCCCATCATATATCTGATGCAGGGAAATGCCACACTGGGAAGTGATTGCAATGAAATATGTGTGTTGTGTTTCATAATTCCAGTGGTAATTTGCTGGATTATGTTGTATTTCAGCATATTTGGGAGAAGATGAACTTTTGGAGGCTGATGTGTTTTAGCAGAGTGTACTGATGAGGAGATGAGAGAGAGACACACAGAGAGAGAGTACTAAGGACATTTTTGCCCTTGAAGCTTGAAGCCTTCACCCAGGATCAATTCTGGGCTTGTTTGGAGGAAGGGCTTCTAATTACAGGTTTGCTTTCACAAAGAGAAATTCCTTCCAAGCCATGGATCATTGTGTTCCAGTACCAACACTGAAGAAGAAGAAGAAGAGGAAGAATAAAGTGTTTATTTGTCACATATATATTACAGCACATTGAAATTCTTTGGGGTCAGAGCACAGGCTCAGCCTTGATATCACAACCCAGGAGCAGATAGGGTTAAGGGCCTTGCTCACAGGGCTAATAGTGGCAGCTTCGTGGACATTGGCTTGGACACCTGCCTTTCTGATCAGTAACCCATATCCTTAACCACTGAGCCACCAGGGCCTCATACATGCAAAGCAGTGTGAAGTGTTAAAAAGCAGCACTTTCTTTATCATCATGAAAACTGAAACAGGAAGTAAAACATCAAGTTGAACCAATCAGGTTACCCAGCAAGTAGTGCCAAGAGTGGGTGGCATCCACACTTGAAGCAAAAGACACCAAAGATTGGTGGTGGACCAGGGAAAAAGTTCTCTGGACCACTCCAAGTCTCCATTCCGTCTTCACCAAATGTAACAAACTCATTGGAAAAAAGAACCTAAAATAGTAAAGCATGGTTGCATAGGTCATTTAGGTACATACTGTAAGAAGCAACGGTACTTGGACCACCATTAGCAGCATTATGGTTAGGTAAAGGGAGGTAAAGTAACAGTTACCCATAGTGAAAACAGACCAAGATGTCGAGAAAAGACCAAGAAACTATGGTCACTTCACTGAAAAAGATTAATAATCAGGTTGTTCAAGGTGGATTTTTCTTTTAAGGGACATAGTGGTGGTGAAATGTGTGTGTGTGTATATATATATTATATATATATATTATATATATATATTCTTAACAGCCAATACTGTACCAATGATGACAAGCTTTCCATGTGATGGATGTTCGCTCTGTCCAATCAAAACACGTTGAAGGGTGAGATGAGAAAAGATCGGTTTCCTTCAGTGGTGCCTGCAGCGAGAGAAAGAAGGATGACCACACCAGTGATTGATGAATGCCGATATTTGCTGCTCTTTTCAGCGTTCCTGCTCTCTATCTCTCTCATCCTTCTTGCTCTTTCCCTTTTTTTTGCTCATCTCTCCCTGCCCTCATTGTGAGCTCTCTGAACACACTGAAGATCTGTCTTCTGTCTGACCATCTGCTTGGCGCCGTCTCCAGCATGCGAAATGGAATGAGTGAATAAACAGGGCGGGATGGATGTAAAGAAAGAAGGAAGGATGTTAGGAAGTAGGAAATGAAAGAGAAGGAGAGCGCTCTGACGCTGTTGCAGGAAGGGACGCAGGGAGTGATTGAAGGCTTGGGGAGAAGGGGACTGCATTAAAAAAGTTTCCTGACTTGTTCAATCCTCAGTCCTGTTTAAATATTTAGCATGTAATTAAAAGGTGAAGGAACGAGTGCCTGTGAGGCTGAAGGCTGATTTAGTCCGTATTGACTGGAGCCAAACAAAGCAGAGGCGTGTCTTGCTCTAAGGGACTGACATGCCAGCAACAGAAGATCTATATACCTGTTTGCGTCCATGTTGAGGACCCTTAGGCCTCCCACTGTCACATCCACCTAAGATTGACTGGACTACTAAAGCTGAGGTGTGTGTTTCTGAGCGTGTACATAAATGTGAATGTATTTGGCTGTGTCTTAATTTGTTTCGAGTGAATTGCCGCACTGTGTGAGGACTCGGGTGACAAGAGATGGATGGGTGTTAATCCACATTTCCTCTGAGCCACAGTCAAGGCTGTGTGACTGAGTGAGTCTCATTAGCTCTTATAATTTCTGCCTTGTGTGCCCTTCAGAAAAGTAGCCTAACTATGTGGTTTTTAGACACTTTACATGGTATGGCATATAGAAAAAGTTCACATATAGAGCAGTTTTCATCAGATTTCTTTTGATTGAATGATTCATTTTACACATGATATTTTTATATAATTAAAATTAAAAAAAAAGATTTTAGACAATTAATTTAATTTTTACAAATGTTTCATTAATTAATTTATAAATGATTTTTGCATTTTCAGATTTCTCCCAATTCATGTATTTTCATTTATTATTCCCCCCGACCCACTCAATTAATTCACTGTCAGTGACTTTAAGTGACTGATTCTCACTTTTTTTATTTTAATTTTACAAATTATTTACTTCCATATGCACATTTACATTTAATTCATTTATTTTGACTTGTCCTTGTTTCTATTTTCACGTGATTTTATCATGATTCATCATGATTCATTTAATTTCACATTATTTTTTACAAATTATGTTCACATACAGTATTGGCATATATGTGAACATTCATTCATTCATTCATTCATGAATGAATGTTCACATATATGCTCACATATATACATATGTTGAACTTATGACTCGTTTATTTTAACATCTAGGCATTTTTCACACTAGTCAAAGTGAGGTTTTGTGAGTATTTTATGACATTTTATCCCAATTTTTACATACGATTTATGTATTTTTATTTGTAATATGATTTTATGCAACTGTAAATTTTCATGCTTTATGCCTGATTCATTTTTACATGCCATGGCAAATGACATTACAGTTGTAAACTCTGTATACAGTATTTAAGGTTGCAACAACACACCTTTTCAGCAAAAGGCAATCAACTGCTTCTTTTTTCTAGTGACTTGATAATATATTCTTACCTTTCCTCTTTGGAATCATGCTTTAAAAAGGTTTTTATTTTCACAAAGACAACATAAAACCTTTTGGTTGTGCACACCATATGCACCTTTGTTGTAAACAAAGTAAAGCACTGTCTAGTGGTCAAGAGGCTCTTTAAGAAGATTGATGGCATCATTAATTCCAAGATATTTTGGCACAAAACTAGAATGTTACAGCCAGGAGGTTGTCCATCGATCGATTTTTCATCAAGATAATGATCCAAATCATTATTAACAAGAAGCTCTGGACAAAATCACAGTATTTTATATTATCCAAGGACCATGTAAACCATGTAAGACCATGTTGACTTGAACCATAGTGAAAATCTCTTCTGAATTGAAGATGGACATCAGTATAAACCTTAGGAGTGTAAAATGTTCTGCAGGGAGAAATGTCGCAGGATCGCTCTACATGTGTCTGAAACCTTGTTAAACTTTAGAAGAAGAGACTCCGGGATATTTTGACCTCAGCATACATAATGAGGAAACAAAATTAGCAAGGGATGTGTGAATACAGAACCATTTTTGCTTTTAGCTTTCCCTCTACTACATTGCATTTATATCTCATGAACATTTGTGCTCCCATTTCATCTTGCTTTCTCCTCTTAGGAGTACTCTTTCATCTCCCAGAGGGGACTCCCTCACAATTTGGGAACCACTCACATAGATGATTGCAACACAAGAACTGGTGGAAATACATGAGCAAATGATAGAACACAGGGAAGAGCTGCATATTTTGTTCCACACTCTGCTGTACACCACTTTCTGTACAGAGAATATATGCAACCCCTCCCACCCTGAGGCCAATTTTGCTCTCTGGACTCCCAGGAGCCATCAGTCCATTAAATAAATTAAGAATGATGAGTTTAGCATGCTAGTCAAACATATGCAATGCTTGGAATAAACTGGCTCAGGCGTGGATCATTTGCAGGTAACATCCAATCACAGCCTTCATCCAAAAAGTTCACCAAGCAGCCTTGCGCATTTTACGTAAAATTGTTTGGGGAAGCCAGCAAGCGTTTAGTTATTATGGGGTGCCCTCTTGGTGAAACATTTACCAGAAATCAAAGCAAATAATAAATAAACAAATTAGCAAACAAACAGAAACAAAATTTATGTTTAAAATATGAATAATTAGATAGATAGATAGACAAACCATTAAACAAACATGCAGACAATAATGCTAAAGCTTGTTTTGACATTTCGATAAATGTTTATTATTCCTGGCTTGACTATAATCAGTTTTATATTCTAAATTGGCCCCTAGGAAATTTTATGTACAGCATGGGGTAATGTGGGGTTGAAATATTGCACCATCAAAATATGAGCAAGACTGTAACTGTATACCTGTGCTCTGCAGACTCATTAAGGAAGATGTTTATGAGCTTCTGGCTGGTGCAATATAGCTGCACTTCAAAATAAATCCTTGATCATAAAAAAAAAAAAAAAAATGCAGTTACAAATCTCAGTTACAATTTGGTGCATGCAAACACTAACCTCTGCAGCCAATATATTCAACGTAATAACATTTGGTTTGCTGCTGCTTAGTGAGACTGAGTAGGCCATTGAAAATCTTATTAAGATGTTGCCATGAACAAGCCTGGCTTCATCTGCTGGATACTTGGAATAAATCAAAGTTGGCAAACTGGGTATTACTTATGGATCTATGAGAGGATGCATATGGCGTTAGTCAAGGTGGTGATTTGGGTACTTATACAGTATGGTGAGATTCCCTGTATCGAAGCCTACTGTTTATTAATGTAGCCTTTTCTTTTTAATAGCTAATGTATGCTATACTATAAATACAGTTGGCAGGTCAAAGCAAAATTTGCAATGGTAGATCAAAGCTTTCACAGGAGCCTCCAGTGTCAGCACATTATAAAATAACAGATGTGTTATATATTCAGCCTTGAGATATATGAACTATGGCACATTTCTGTAATGTAGACCTCACTCAAATTCTGATAATGTTTGGATATTTGCAAAGTGGATCATCAGCCTCACACGGTTCAATGTGCAGAAACAGACAGCCATCTTGTGCAACCACGGTGAGCAGAAAAGCATCTCAGAATGCACAGACTATCGATTCTTGATGTGGTTAAGGTTCAGTAGCAGCAGAAAAGATTGGATACCAGAGCAAATACAGGAATTAAAGTCTACAGAGGGCACAGGTTCACCAAAACTGATTAGATTGGAAATTGGGATGAATCCTGATGGAAGAATTTGGAAAAGTTAAATTCAGAAGATGATTGAATAATGTTAAAGCTATCCCTTTGGTCCCGAACAGGCCAGAGGAGGCAAAAAATGGAAATTTCCATTTTTGTGTGCAGGGTATTGACCTGGCCTTGACTAGAGGTATCAGCAGCAGGTGTTGGTGCCAGGCTTGGACGCAGTAATGAAAACAAAGTGAAAACTTCTTTTTACAGGAAAGAAGGTGATTTGTTATTACCCCATAGTCCTGTGTATAAAAATGAGAGTGCTGGACACTGTGTTTTGCATTTGAATCCGGATCAATGCCCAGGTCTATGTCTGCTGAGGCATAACCTGTAATAAAGCTTGGCACCTTTTTGGCTTTTGCTTAAACACAGTGTCAGAGAGTTTTTGTTTAAAGGAAAGCTATTAGAGTTTTTAGTGTCTGGTTCTTAGCCATGACATTCCATAGACCCAACTTGCCTTGAGTCCTCATGTGGCTGTGTTGGTGGCAGTGGTGTAATGGTATAGGGAATTGCCATCAATACCAATCACTACAACGCCACAGACTATTTGAGCATTGCTGCTGAGCATGTGAATCTCTTATAATGGCTAATTCAAGCATAATCATGTGTCATTTTACAATGTTGGTTCAAGCCTGTTGCATGAACATGACAACGAGTTCACTTCAAAGCCTCCTCAGTCACCAGCTCTGAATGCAGTAGAACAGAATATGTATGATGATCTTTGAAGTGCTGTGTTTGCACACAAACTGAGCCAGCGTACCGGCATACTGAAGGGGTACTAGTCTGAGCAAAATGTAAATATATTTATGACAAAGATGATATCAGAGACGGTCAGACAGCATGCAGATAAAACTCTGTTTATCTGAGTGTGAGAGCAAAAGAAATATGTCCCAAGCTGTGCTAGGGCGTTATGAATCACAATGAGGTAGGGATGAAGATCCACAGGGACCCCACTAAAGTCTGACTGGTGCTTTAAGATAATATTTGACATGGCCATTTTTAATAAGACAAAGACAGCTGTGTGTGTGTGTGT
>JAOVVG010000034.1:4278769-4291809 GCA_028566375.1 Leptodoras nelsoni | reverse complement strand
GGTGACCCCACTGTAGAATCAGATTCCTGTTTTTAGTTCATAGAAGGGGATCCCGATGCAGACTTCTGTTGGAAATACTATTCAGATCCTATATGGAAAAGGAAATATAGACTAAATATACTCTATAGTATAGCATAAATATACTCTGTAACAAGCAAAAGCCCTGCATGAAAAGTAAAAGTACATAAGAATTAGCAGCGAAATGTAGTTATATAGTAAAAGTGCTAGTCCCTCTGATTGATATTATTATATATGACTTCATTAGATGATTAACACTAAAGCATCAGTGTGTAAGCAGCATGTTACTGGAGGTGGATCTAGTTTGAACTGCTTTATATACACTTTTATATACAGGGACACCAGATAACTCTGAGGGGTCATGAGATGATTAATGGGAGTGGAACTTTTTCTCTTATCCTTGATTTTTGCTAAGATATTGGATGATTTGAACATTTATTGAAAGGGAACCATTTGAGAAGTTTAATCAGAATAATCACTATTTGGTGTTGCTGAGACCTGACTACACACTGTTTTTTTGTAAGATATCAGAAGCCACAAAGCCTTTAAACCACTGCTTTAATCTTTAACTGTGTGTTGTATTTTAAAAGTGTGTTATATTATCCATTGTGTAAAATCCTCATCTTAAAATTATCTATTAACTAAAACTACAGTATCTCCCTCTGAAATGTATGGAGTGGAAGTAGCATAAAATGGAAATACTGTGCAAGTAGCTAAGAATTATAATGCTTGAGTAAATGCAATTAGTGGCAAAAATGGGACATTTTACCTTGGCGTTTGGGTCGTCAGAGTGACATTAAAGTATGTTTGAAAGGCCACCACTTCAGCATATATTTTACCTCTATCTTTATTATAGCATATTCAATTATATGGTTATATATTAGAGAGGAAAATTGGCATCTCTGGTCTGATAAGAGAAAAAAAAAAGTTACTTTTTTGGCATAAAATATAACATTTTGGCTCATTACCCTCAGAACACAACAATGAAGCATGGTGGTGATAGCATTATGTTATGCAAATAATTTGCATTTATTAGGTAAGTCAACTTCAGTTCCAGGTTGTAATACTACGATATGTGGGAAAGTTCAAGCTGAGTAAATACTTATGCAAGGCACTGTATGCATATTATAAGAATTTCATTTACTTTCAATCTTCACAGTTTTGAAGAAGCTAGGACAAAAAGAGAGTGAGGAATCAAGAGGAAAATAGAGATGGAGAAAGAATGTTGCCTGACAATATCTAACTGAATTGGCTCTGAATTTGCCATTGTGAATGTTTATTATGCCAGATGTGCTGGAAGTGGCATAGTGACAAGCATACAAATTCACACACATTCACCTGCATGCACACACACACACACACACACACATACACTTTCCTCAAAAGACATCCATGAATACAAACACACACACACACTTATGTTTAATTCTGTTTTATCTTTCTCCACTGCTATACTACTGATATGCATGAAGAAAATAAGTAAACAGAGAAACTGCTCTTAAAATAAGTCTTCGTGATAATCCTCAAACAACAGACACCTAAACCACCAGGGAAGCCAAGAAGGAAAACAGGGCATATCTGTGTAGCAGCAGGTGAAGAAATGTAGACAACACTGAGATGGAGAAGAAAATGGCATGCATATGTAGTGTTTTCAGTAGTACGACAAAAAAAAAAAAAAGGACTGTCCAGGGTCATGAATTATCAAAGCTCTCGAGAGTGTGTGCTAATTCTTTTTATTGCTTTATACAGGAACAATCTGGGTGAATCACAAGCCACAGATAACAAGACTTAAAGAAATGTGGCAAGTTATATAACTGCTGTGTGGGCTTTCTTTCTGGTAAGAGGATTGTGGACAGACGATGGAAGGTCAGCGAGGCTTTAGATATCTTATATAAGTTGTGACCTGGGAAAACCTTCAGATGGTCAGATTTTCTACTATATCCATGTAACGTATGATGACAGGCAGGAAGTAAGTGTGTAAACGTAGCAGGTTCTTTATTAATGGCAATAATGAAATGCAAATGGTGGTTAGAGTACAGACAAGAAGTACCAAGCTAAGAAAATCCATAATTGTAAACAATAACAATAACACAGGTGAGGGTTGGAACAAGAGAGCACAATCGGCAAGACTAATTAAATAAATTAAATAATCCAGAGAAACAGGATGGTACAAACAAGTTAAGGGCAATATAAAACAGGTGAACACAATACATTAAAAAACCAGTGGCAGAGGTGGAGAAAGGACTAGAACCAAAGTAAGTTCTCATGGCAAAACTATGAAGTGACATGAGTCAAATGTGGCAAGTTATATAACTGCTGTCTGGGCTTTCCTATTGATAAGAGGATTGTGGACAGACTATGGAAGGTCAGTGAGGCTTTAGATATCTTATTTATATGGTGACCTCGGAAAACCTTCAGATGGTCTGATGTAGCAGGTTATTTATTAAGGGCAAATGTAAATGGGGGTTAGATCAGAGACAAGAAGTTCAAAGCTAAGAAAATCCATAGATGTAAACAGTAACACTGGTGACGGTTGGAACTAGAGAACACAAGATATGAAAAACTTTGCAAAAAATATCCAGAGAAACAAGAATGGTACAAATAGACAAACTAGTTAAGGGCAATACAAAACAGGTGAACACAATGTGATAACAAACCAATGACAGGGAAGAGGTGGAGAAAGGACTAGAACCAAAACAACCTTCTGTGGCAAAACAAACCAGATGCATAACATGAAGCCAAAATATAATGACGTGAAAGTAGCACTCACTGCACTCGGAATCTAAATGATATAATTTTAATAATTATACTGTATATGTTTATATATCTACTAAAAAATAAAAACATAATTATTTTTGTCAAAACGTTTTTTCTGGATTTTTTTTTACCTGTAGCTGAATCCAGTGGGTTTTCCCAAAACACCACACATGTATTAAAGAATGTATCAACAGTGGCAACAATATTAATAACAATAATTACATAAGTAAAAGTATTGAATTATATATGTTTCTCTGGAAACTGTGTCTTCTATGGTGCAATTTCTATGGTGATATCTTTAAATATTCCTCCCTCTAATCACCTTCAGATGATCTTATAAACTCAGCTTCCAATACCAATAATCACTACCCCCACATTTAACACCCTGCATTATAATTTTATACAGAGGTTGTGTGGGATGGAGAGAGGAGTGCAGAGATTGCTAGATAAAGTATATGCAATTGGATTTTATAAGAACATCGAGGAAACTGTAGATGTGTCAATTTAGATATGGAAGAAAGAGTGTGCGTGGGTGTCTAGGTCCCTTTAATGGCTTTTACATTTACTTATGTAAACCAACAGTATATTCATTTTGCCTTATTGATTTTGGCAAACGGTTCTACTGTTTGATACTCGGCAATTAATTTCTTACCCAATTTACTTCATAGTTACACTTAGAATTGGAGCAGCTGGGTAGTTAGAAGTCGGAAGTACTTACTCCATATCATGATGATGCTCTCACTCCTCAGTAAACATGGACAGATGGTTACTACTGAATGGCTGCAGTGTAACATAAATAGGCCACTGATTATGTTTTTGAGTCGATACTCAACAGAAAAACCCAACATAACTTGAGTCTATGCCCACTGTAGCGTCCTGTACATTCCTGTTCTTGGTGGACATTAGCAGATCCTGATGTGATCTTCTGCACTTGTAGCCCACCCCCTCAAAGTTTGATGCATTTCATTGTAGCACAGCTGTAAAGAGGTTTTATTTGAGTTACTGTCAGCTCAAACTAGTCTGGTCATTCTCCTCTGATGTCTATCATTAACAATGCAGTTCGTAAGGTGAACTGAACCCAAATAAATTCATTACATTTATTTCAACCTTCCCAAGCTCGATGCATACTCGGAGCCCTTCGTGCCTAAAGTACAGCTCGCCGCAACCCACTGTCATTCAGGACACATGGGAGGGAAGCATCCAGACTTTTCTGTCCTGGCACCAAGGTGGCGGAATGACCTCCCCCTGGGTGTCCGAACAGCGGAGTTGCTCGCTGTCTTCAAACGCCAACTGAAGACCCACATCTTTCGAGAGCACTTGAATGAGCACTAACTCAAAGCTGTTACCGCACATACAGCAGTTATTGTATTCTCTATGTCTTGTTCTTCACTTGGGTGAATATTTACTGAATACTTGGGTACTGGGACTTATAATGTTTAATAGGTAGTATATGGCTTAAATTCTAGCAGTATCATAGCTCAAAGTACATACAGCCTCAGCATTGATATTCCAAGTAAGCACTCTTGTAAGTCACTCTGGATAAGAGCGTTTGCTAAATGCCATAAACCTAAATGTAAATGTAGGAGACAGGAAACAAACTCAATGAGAGCTTTTTTTTTTGAGTCCCTCTTATAAGTCTACAATTGGAAGCATGGGTGGTTTTCTAGAATCTCTGCTTTATATTTAGGGTATTGCTTTCAGCTTGTAAATTGGCTAACTCAGCTTCCAGTATAGTGATCCTGTCATGTATGTGGATAAGAGTATTAGGGTGAGTCTCCACAGCCCATTGAATTGTGTCTGAAGAGATCTGAATAGGAGCAAGCAAGTGTTCTAAAGTGCTAATCAGCCTGGTCAATGCAGCACCTTTTCCAGCTCATCAACAATTGATAATGCTATAAGCACACATCACCTTTTATTAGCTGAGCAGTTGGTGAAAAGCCATCACTTTCGACTTTGTTTTGGAAATTGTGACATTAACTAAGATAGGCTGCAGGAAAGTGCACTTTAGCATCAGACTTGTTTGTCCAGCACATCCCACAGATGATCGATCAAACTGAGATCTGGGGAATTTGGAGACCGGTTTAACACCTTGATCTCTTTGCCATGTTCCTCGAACCATTCCTGACCAATTTTTGCAGTGTGGCAGGGTGCATTTCCCTGTAGAAAGAGGCCACTGACATTACAGAACAACATTGCCATAAAGGGGTGTACTTGGTCTGTGACAATGTGTAGGTAGGTGTTACGTGTCAAAGTAACAGCTTCATGAATGCAAGAACCCAAGTTTTCCCAGTAGAACATTGCCCAGAGAATCACAATGCTTCCACTGGCTTGTGTTTTTCCCATAGTATATCCTGGGAGTATCTCTTCCCAAGGTAAACAACACACATGCACCTAGCCTTCAACATGATGTAAAAGAAAACATGATTCATCACGAGGTCATTTTCTTCTATTGTTCCATGGTGCAGTGCTGATGCTCACCTGCCCATTGTAGGAGCTTTCGGTTGTATACAGGGGTCAGCATGGGCACTCTGACTGGTCTGTGGCTACACAGTCCAATATTGAGCAAGCTGCAATGCACTGTGTTCTGACACCTTTTTATCCTAACCAGTATTAATGTTTTCATTAATTTTCACATCAAGGACACTTGGATGCAAATGACCCTGTCGTAGGTCACCATTTGTCCTTCTTTGGACCATTTTTGGTTAAGACTAAGCAATGCATACCAGGAACAAGATCTGCCATTTGGAAATGCCCTGACCTATTCATCTAGCTATCTTCATTGCCCATTTTTCCCGCTTCCAACACATCAACTTTGAGAACTGACTGTTCACTTACTGCCTAGTATATTTCACACCTTGAAAGATACCATTTAAAAGACATAATCAGTGTCTGTTCTAGTCCCAAAGTGCTTACATAGGTGACATGCAACCTTAGAAATATTGCAAATGAAGTAAACTTTTTTAAACTCAACTTTTCAGAATAAAATCTATTAAACAGGCTATACTTAAATTGGCCAACAGAAAAACATTTGTCCTGTCATTGGGAGCTCAATAGTTTGAATCCTGACATACAAAATTTTCTCTGGTTGGGTTGGCATGCTTTCTCTTCCCTGTTAATAACTGCAACAATAGCTAATCTTGGGACTCTATAAGCTTATGTATGCAGAAGAGGGCTGATAGCAGTTTCCTCCACATGTTCAGCTGCTGTTCCAGTTTGAATGCAGAGCAGAAAAAAAGAGTGTCTGAGAGCTACCAACTTCTGTTGGTAACCCAGTACAGTACCTGCCAGATATATTTCTCCAGAAAGAAGTGGCTGTCCTTCTAAATGCTCCAGAGGACAGTTACCCAGATCAATTTGTGTCTACTACATTTTATTAAAATGCAAAAGAAGGAGAGACAGGGGGACCTCTTCAGTGAAGCATGGTGAATTATCATTCCCCATTTGCCGGTTCACTAAGAGCCCTGGTGTACTACTCATGAGGGATATTGTTTCATTTGTTATTGCTTCATCCATTGCTCCGGCATATGCCTGCCTGACATTAAACGTACTTCTTTTTTCCCAGGAAGGCAAATTAAAGTAGAATCTTAAAGAGAGATAGGCAAAAATCGAATTCTTGCGTGATAAAGCGTGTGGCCTTGAAGTTTCTGACGCCTTGAAGATGTGTTCATTTCAGCCATGCACAGCGTGACAGAGACATAGAAAATGACCAAATCTGTAGGGGTTTTGAGAGTTCTTGAAGAAGATGAGAATATTAGAGCTTGAGAAAGGCAGAAGCGAGAAGGGCAAGATTGCTGTGATTATGTTCGAGTTGTTTGGCTTGATGGTGCAACACAAAGGCACTATTCTTTACAGCAGGGAGAGTGCACAGATTAAAGCAGAAAGAAGAGCAAAAAATGGGAGAACAAGGACTGCTGTTTTTTAACTGAGTATGTCTTTCTTTTTTCTCTGCCCTCTTTCTCTTGTTTGTGTCATTCAAGGATCACATACAAGGATCCCATGCAAGGATCACGATCAGGATAACAAACAACAACATGCACACAAATACCTTCTGCTATAGTTTCACAATACCTGAGCCGCCAGAAAAGCTGGCAGATCATGACAAAAAAAAAGAAAAGCTAATCTGATCTAGGACTCCGTGTTATCCTTTTCTGACTTATCCTTTTGTCCTACTCCTGTTTTATGTGCCGTTTAAAGCAAAGGTGTTTGTGTATGTGTGTGCCTGGTGTTTGCTTAAGGTGCAGTGGTGATGTTCAGTGCTATCTGCTGAGCTTGTGTAAACAACATAGCAGGGACGTGAGGAGAATGCACGTGAGTGGGATATGGACAAGGTGTGCTTTCTTAAGTGACATGAAACCTTGTGTAATGTGTCCTTGTTGACATAAATTGTGAAATATCTCATCTGTGCTGTTTCCTGCATATGTAATTTTTACATAATCTCAGAGAGATTATTCAGATTAGATAAATGTTGATTGGGTCCAAAAATACTGTACATTTTCTGTATAGGTTTTTCTATAACCTCTACAGTTATAACTCGGTTGTTTCGATGCTACAGAAGAATGCAGGCAGGAAAATACTGAACAGAAGTACAAACTTCTATTACAATAGTATCACTCCGTGACAGATCTGACATCATGAGAGATCTGTTGAATACTGATCTGTTGAAGAAAAAACAAGCTTAATTTCATTTCCTAGATAGAAAACCCCCACCCCCACTCCCCTCTCCCCCAGGATGAGCTTTTGTTTCTGATGCATAGCAGCAATTCATTATGTCAAGCCAGTCACATGAAAATGCACGATGAGACAATGATCAGTGCAATAATAATAAATAACACAATCCCAACCCTCACATAATTCAGCTTCATTCAGGGATGAACAACAAAACAAAAGCTGGCTATAAACACTTTAATTCAATTAGATTTAATTCATTCAGCTGGTTTAGGGTGGTGGCAGGGGCTGAGAACTTGAGATTATAGCGTGGCTGTTCAACAATATGAAGAATTACTCATGAGCGAAAGCTGATCAAATCAATAGCACTTGATGCTATAAATTATAAATCAGACAGGTGGAAAAGCAGATTATTTCCAGGTTGCTACTTCTGTTGCCGAGTTCTAGTAGGAACTTATAGAGTTCCCCAGAGGACCCAAATTAAGAACCCATTTGTATGCTGTTCGCCTGCTGAATATATACATTTTTAATACTCTAAAAACAATACCCTAAACAATACCCTGAACAACTTTAGGAAAAGTATCTCTAGAGCTCGTTGGTTTGTTCCTTTGGGAGAACCTTTATGGCAACATGTCTGATTTGCTGTGTACTAATATCACTTTAAATACCATGAAGAGAAACAAAGAAAAAGAAGAACCTTAAAGCCTTTCTCTAATGGAACAAAATGAAGAATCTTTTGGGAGCGAGATAGAGTGCAACAGGGATTAACCCATGTACCCCTGCTAATTCAATTAAAACTAGTAAACTGTGTAATAATAAAGAGTTTAATGGTTTTAATGACCTATGAATGAAATCTGGTAGAACAAGTAAGGGTTCTTATATTTCCTTGAGAGCTTCATTATTGGTTCTTGTCATTGTTATGGACTCCATCTTTCTAAAAAGGTTAAACACGGGGCATTTTCTGAAGTGGAAACCCCCTATGGATATTTCCTCCGAGGCAGTTCCAGGGAAGGTTTGGAGCCGGAGCCTAATCTCAAACCAGTTTTCTCTTTGCTGGTGTAGAATCTAGAATCACTTTGCTGGTATAGAATCAAGAACCAATTAGGTCAGGGGCTCAGGGCAGGATTACTGTGATCAACAAGATCGACTAAAACAACTAAAACATAGCTAGTGTAGTTCTACTCTGTCTAACCTTAATACAAAGAAGAAGAATGGACATGAAATCAAAGCTGCAGTGGTCCATGTAATGAGATGATGTAGTCTGCCATTGTTGCTGCTGTGCTTGTTCTTGCACTAGCAGTTCTTGCTGGGAAAGTGGCTTCATTTACAGAGATGTAACAATGTGGTCCTATGGTGGCTCTCTAGCTTATGGAAAAGCAAACCGGTACTTAAAAGTTTCGCAACTCTGAACCAGCACTAGTAGCAGCCCAGAACTAGCACCTATTTCATGTTTTTGGAAAAGGACAAGAGAGGGACTAATGGATTAAGAGTTCTATGTATAACCCTTTAGCAGATTGTTCCTCTATTGAGCTGATTCAAAGTAGAGTCTATTTATAAAGCTAAGAACACAAAACCATCCAAAGAGCCCTTGTAGCCCTTAGAGTGCACACCTTTACCTTCATTAAAAATAACAGGATCTAATAGTATTGGATCAGTCTCTTGGAGCTTCTGCTTTGAAGACTGTACGTTCCCAGGGCCACCAGAGAACCAAGGTTCTTATCTGGCTGCCTTACTATTATCTTAAATGTAAAGTGTACATGTAAATGTAAAGATAATTGCTCCATCATCTTTTATTCAAGTTGTGCTTTTGGTCACCTTAGTTTACATTCATTTAATACCAGCAGTCCATTATGAACCTCGTGCTCATGAACCTCATGCCAACATAGTCCCTGAAGTACCAGTCCAGACCAGAAGTACCACATACCGCCTCTGTAGTTGGGATACTCATAAATGAGCCATCACATGTCAGGACATTCAACCATTAGACCAGTGGTAGTGATCCATGAAGGAATCATAGTCATCCATCACCTCCATTATTTGACCCATGAAGCTGTCCCTCTCATATTCCTCATTCTGTAGGGTCCTTTGTACTGTTTGGGAAAATGTCAAAGATAGAGGTCAGTTTTGTGGCAAACGTACAAAATGACACTGCAAATATAATACCATACCCACATGGGGATCATGCAGCAGGACCTGATGCAGTTGTTGCCCCAGTCCCACATGCTCATGTAGTCAGTGTACTTGCCCCTCCATACTGATTTCCCATGCAGTGTGTGCTGTGGTCAGGCAAGTCCATGTTTCAGCTTGTTTTAGGAACAAACAGATGCAGATTTCATGTGCCAAAGATGAAAAAGACCATCCAGACATCACATGCAATGGGAGGAATAGAATTCGTAATCTCTTCATGCTTAAGTGCAAAGGTACATTGCATGTGTTGATGGATGAGAATCATATCGCTTTCTACCATGGATTTCTTAAACTCTTCCACCATTTCTAGCCTCAGGGTCTCCAAAGTGTTCACACCAGAAGGATAATTAGGGAGGAAGCTTACTTCCTTTCAACTCTTCTGGGTCTTATATTTGACCAGGATGCTGATGCTTCTGGATTGATCTTGCTGCACTTTCCTTGATTGCCCAACACATCCTTTACTCCAACTCTGCTTAGTTGTGTTCTGTCATTGCCCATCTTGAAGCACAGGCTGTTCTTCCAGCCATCATATCCTCTTTGGGAACCTCTCTCTCTCTCAGGCATGGGTGTTTACTCACAAGTGCCTCTGCTGTCTTACATATCTGTTCATCACTTGGACATTCCTTCTATCTATATATTTCAGCTTTTTGATCCCTGGTCAATCTGCCTTCCTTCTCAAATGCCCTCATATGAGAATGTCAGAACAACAAAGAGGCCTGGCCATTTATTGAGACCTTCTGATGAATATGTGTCAGCTGACAGCATCACTGTGTCATTGGTACTGCTTGAACTGAGATCATACTCAACTAGACTAACTTTATTTATGGTTGGCTTAGACGGAAGGTCATCTACATTCACTAAATTGCAGAGGGTATTATCAAAATCAGGGTCTTGAAATCTGCAAGTAATGGGTCAAGTTCAGTTTATTTGTCACCTCTAATAGGTTCTCTAAAGGTCATTAACAGTTCCAGGACAAGAAGGCAAAATAAGCTTTTCAGCATTTTCATCATCAAGGATAACCCTTAGTTGTAGATGTTGCTATTTGAACTGGATTAGGTGAGTCTATAACAGACACAAAACAGATGCATTTGTTTGCCTAAAATTGTGAAGCTACCGGCAGTGTTCACAAAAACAACATCTGCTGCCCCATGTCACTAAATCATGCAGGAAAATAGACCTCTCCTCTTGCGTTACACTAGTAGTTAAGGAGGAAGACATGGCTGCTGGATCCAGTGCTGCTCTTTTCTCTGAAACTGAACTGAAATGTTTAGTTGTGAGTATTAGTTTGCTTGACACTTTGTAGGCCAACAGTGTATTTCGGTCGTTAGATGGCCTTTCCTTCATATGAGCTCATTTGATCAGAAACCTTCAACATACCAAGCCTCAAAATCTTTGAGTAAGCAGAATGTTACATTGCCAAAAGTAACGATCTCTTTGAACAGAGGCAGGGCAGCACCGACGCCCGTGCATACAAACATGCCATCCATAAAAGGTGTGCCATCAATGGTTACCGGTTTTGTGCCATACATACCACTGCCCTTTGTGAAGCTCGATACAAACACATGTAGATCTGTGCGCAATGATTCAACAAATACAGATGCCATTGTTTGAGGTCTTCACTGGTGACTCGGTAGAATCGAGTAAAAGACATTTTTTATGGTGTTGCCATTGCACATGCCAGGAACTGTTTTCTTGAAAACAGTGCTTCCTTTTAAACCTCATTGTCCACAGAGACACCAGAGGACCAAAGCATTTTATGAGCTCAGGCATGTGCTCAAGATAATGATGTTTAGGCCACAACTATAAGCTGGGGAATTCATCCTGGAGCACTTGCTAGTGTTCAGAAATCTTCAAGCCATTCACTGTATACTTTCATCTGTGAATGTATGAGACATTGCAAGCTCTACTATATCCTATAAGTACATTACAATCTCCCAAAATGTATAACCTTTTGGAACTCTTGAGCCTATGAGAAGTGGGAGCAGTCTAAGCAAAGTGTGCTTCTCATGCCCATTCCTGCAATTCATCCTCAAGTGGCAAAATTTTGTGGTCCACTTTGTGATAAAGCTGAAAGTCAGTATTGCCCTAATTCAAATTCTCCAGAGACAAATACTTGTTTTTAAACTTTTAAACAGAGACCAAGCTCGACAGGAATAATACCTTTAAATAGATGGTGCAGGATGTCAGCTGGAAATCCTGTGATGGGATGGAAATGAGACAGATGGTCAGAGAGAACACATCTACCATTAACACCATAAGCAACTTCATTATCACTGTTATGCATTCCTTGAATAAGGTGGTCATGTTGCTCTTTTGTCCTCATCTCACTTCCAGTGTCTGCATCTGATGACTGTATGTTGTTCCTGGTAGCAAGGCAAATCCAGCAGCAGTATGTAAACATAAAACTAGCCCTTGGGCAGCAAGGTTATCAGCGACAACAGAGAGTAGACTGTTTCTTTGAGACAGTGTCTAACTGTCTTGATATATTTGATATACTATATAGTCTCTTGTCTGAAGGTCATTCGAGAGGGGTGCAAACATTTTTGCATATCCAAACCTTCGTACATCAATGGACTTGCACAGAATGGCGAGTTGCATGCATTGTAATGCCAAGTGCTACTTCTTCAATAAACGGCAGATACTTTGTGTATTTTCGTACCAGGTTCCAGAGGGTTTGCTATTTAAAATTCATCCACATAGAGAATTACAGATACTTTCAGGCCCTCACATTAGTGGATAAGTGGATTTTTCAAGACAATAAGAGCCATCACATATGAAGAATACACACCAGGCTGTTCTGTGGAGTGAAGAGTGCATGAACACATGCATATAAGTGTGCTGTGATGACTTCTACTTAACATGTAGAAACTTTTCTCCATAATATGATTTTCTTCTCAGAGCTGTCGAAAGAGGAGCTTCACTTGTAACTGAAGGGGACTGATCTTTAAGGTAGCTCTCAGTCCCTTCAAAATTATTTGGGTTCGCTGAAGTTTAGCCAGAGCTGGAACGGGCGTCTTGTCTCTCGGCCGTCAACCTTCCCTTCCCGTGACCTTCCTGCTGGAAATACGAGCGCTCGGAGACGCAAAGAAAAACCCGGACCCCTGAAACTTTTTGTTATAACTTCAATAAAACGGCTTTAATATCGAAAAAAAAGGTTTTTACAAGCAATCTACACGTACGACTAAAGTTATAGTAAATGGTAAAAATGTTGTCCTTTGGTCTTGACACAGACTTTGAGTCGTTGATCGTGCTCGGTGGGCTGGTGCGCTGTCCTGCTGAAAGACGTACGCGTCTCCAGCCAGCTGACGGATAGCAGGAAGCATGGCCTGAGACAGTAGCACATCACGGTAGTATGCTGCGTCCACTTTTGTGCCGGGCTCCACGAAAATAAGTTCAGTGCAGCCAAGCTTCGA
>JAOVVG010000034.1:4250922-4264634 GCA_028566375.1 Leptodoras nelsoni | reverse complement strand
TTGAGAACAGTGGAGATCAGTGATTGGTCATTGAGAATAATGGAGATCAGTGATTGGTCATTGAGAACAGTGGAGATGAGTGATTGGTCATTGAGAACAGTGGAGATGAGTGATTGGTCATTGAGAACAGTGGAGGTCAGTGATTGGTCATTGAGAACAGTGGAGATCAGTGATTGGTCATTGAGAATAATGGAGATCAGTGATTGGTCATTGAGAACAGTGGAGATGAGTGATTGGTCATTGAGAACAGTGGAGATGAGTGATTGGTCATTGAGAACAGTGGAGGTCAGTGATTGGTCATTGAGAACAGTGGAGATCAGTGATTGGTCATTGAGAATAATGGAGATCAGTGATTGGTCATTGAGAACAGTGGAGCTCAATGATTGGTCATTGAGAACAGTGGAGCTCAATGATTGGTCATTGAGAACAGTGGAGATCAGTGATTGGTCATTGAGAATAATGGAGCTCAATGATTGGTCATTGAGAACAGTGGAGATCAGTGATTGGTCATTGAGTACAGTGGAGGTCAGTTGCTAAATTACTGTCTACCATGTTAAAGGTACTGATGCTTTACTGGCATGAACAAGTATAAATGAAGCAACACAGCTACACTGACTTGTGTACGTAATCAGCCTCTTGAACTTTCTCATGTTTTGTCGTGGAACCAAAATGGATTTAATTGCAGTTACATGCCATGCAAAGTGATATTGAATTAAGGGAAGAGTTTAATTTTCCTATTTGTAACACTTATTTACAAACAAATATCCCCACCTTTGCTATGAAACCTCTAAATTAATTCCGATGTAGTCAGAAGTCTAGTGATTAGTTCAATGGAGTCCACCTGTGTGCAATTAAAGTGTCAAATGATCTTGATATAAATCTACCTGTTTCTGCAAGACACCCGCCCTACTGAAGCGAGAGACAGGGTTCAAGGTGGATGAATACTTACGGAAGTCAATGTATAGGTCTATTAAATATTAAAGATTAATAGATATGAATCATTCTTTGTAGTACTCACTATTCACCCTCTTTCTTACAGTTCACAGGCATGCTCCCAGATTTATTCTGCATTCTCAGAAGAGTCTACATTCATTATTCATATGTGGGGTGGGTTAGAAGGAAACAAGACTATGGCCTTTCCTTAACAGCTAAACCCATTTGCAAAGAGTGACTCATTGCTATTCTGTCAGTAGACAAAACATCCTGTTACATCGGCATCTTAAAGAAATGTTTTCTCTTTCCTAATGGAATTGTATTGTTGCTGATGTTTTCATGAACTTTTGTCTTATTGATGGTGCCACTTTCCTTTCATGGTAGCTTTATGTTGCGACTCATCTGGCACAGAATCTTGTTTGTTCAAAGCAGCATGGGTGTACAAGGCAACTCTTTTATTTTCTTTCTCCTACCCAATAATTTCAGGACTATTAGTGCTTGTGCTATGCAACCTTCAGACTGACTGAGCCAGAAAAATTAAATGTTAAGGACTACATGGGCTAAGATAGGTACCAGCTGTAACCCTGAATGAAGACTCATCTTCACAGTCATAATGTTATTCCTATAAATTATTGTTGGAATAGTCTTTTTATTTTTAAACTGTCTTTTGCTTGTATGCTGCATTGTACTTTTAAGAACAACAAAAAAACTATTTCCATCTTCACAACTGTAAGTGCTTGTGTCTATTGAAAACGATTGAAAAACCCTCATTAAGGATGCTTCACTCAAGAAAATACTTCACTTTGGTGACCACAAAAGCATGACTTAAACATAGGTGGCTGGTGTAATCTGAGTGGCACATATGGATATTTTTCCAGCAGGTAATATATCTCTAAATATGCTTTGTCAGGAAAGAAGGCTTAGGCGGAGGCAATTGCAGAGCAGTTTTTCTTAAAAGAAACAAAATACAAACCAGAAACAAGAAAGAATACTCTAGGCATAAACATCAAGGCATGAAACTGAATCATAGCAAGAAAAACACAAAACAAGAAATAGACCAAGAAGTGTTTCCAAACAGTGAAATACTAGAAATAATGAGGTGAAACAAGGAAAATGTGAGAGTGACTGGGGACATTTTATGGGTTCATATAACAGGGGAATGTGATATCCAGGGGCTGATGTAGTCCTGATAGCCCATGATTCCAGTGTTAGGTCGTGGAGCGACAATGTCCTCCCTGAAGCCATGCATGAACATTGTTATGCAGGCCATCTTGTCAGGTGTCAATCAGTCTCAGGTATTATTGTGGCACTGGGGGCCACTCTGTCAGCCTCTGGCATGTTTGTGACACTGGAGGCCACCCCATTGTACCTCTGCTGTGGTCCTGGCACTGGAAGCCAACTTGTTGGCCTGTGGTGTGGTTGTGGTATTGAAAGCCATCTTGTCTGCCTCTGGCATAGTTGTGGCACTGGAGGCCAGCCTGTCTGTCTCTGGTATGGCTGGGGTACTGGAGGCCACCTCATCGGCTTCTGGTGTGGTCATAGCTTGGGGAACACTTCGACTGCCTCTGGAATGGTCATGCCACTGGAGGCTGTCTCCTCAGGCTCTGGCTTGGTCATGCCACTGGAGACTGCCCTGTTGACCTCTGGCATGGTCATGGGACTGGCCATCCATCAGCCTGCGATGTGAGGACCATGGCTGGCGTGGCCGTCCCATTGTCTGCAGATACAAGTTCAACCTCATGAGGTCAACACATGGCTATTAGCTCTTACTTCAAAAATCTCTTGGGGGAACCCCACCATGATTTGGGTTATGAAAGTAGTGAACTGGTCACTCAGCCTCTGGTTCTTCCAGATCTGCTCCTGAATCTGCTCCTTCTCAGCCAACATGCAATGCATGAACTCTGCTCTTTCCGTGGTATGGTCTGGCTTTCTGTCACGAATAGAGACTTATATGGAAGCAAGTGCCGGGCAGTTTTTATTAATAGAAACACAATACAAAAAGGAAACATGACCCTAGGCATAAAAATCAATGCATGAAACAAAACTGTAGAAAGACATACAGAACAAAAGCCACTCAAAGAAGTGTGAATTCATGACAAAAAACGCTACTCCTCTGGCCGCAACGACCCGAAGGGCCAGAGCTTTGTATTATAGTACTGTATGCTGAAAATGGAGGAAATACTAATTGTAATTGTGCAAGCACGACATTTTATGTAACATTTTCCAATCCGATTATAAAATGGTACATGGTGCGAGGTGGCAAGGTTTATTGTTATTACTGTCATCATAGATGAAATATTAGTTTTGTTATTATTGATTTCTGTCTTTTGTTGGTAGGGTTCTTAGGGTATTTTGATGCCTTGGGATTACTGTCCTATATAGAGTAATGTCTGTTGAGATGGGAGAGAGCGAGAGAGAGAGAGAGAGAGCAATCATGTCCACACATTCTCTCTTTCTCTCTCTCTCTCCCTCTTTATGTTTGTCATTTTTGGCAAGGTCATTCTCCCTCTGCAGCTTCCATGTGTCTGACCTACAGATTTGTGCCTCTTGTTGTGTATCTTCACAAACACACACATACAAAGAGCAAGGCCCTTAACCCTCTCTGCTCTAGCGATGCTTTATCATTGCTGATCCCGCGCTCTGCCACCAACTTCTAACAAGCTGGGATATGCAAAGAAGAAAATTCACAGTGCTGTAATGTATATGTGACAAATAAATGCTCAGATGCACGCACACACACACACACACACATATGTCACCAAGGGTTACTTTTAATGAAGCCTAACATGTGACTCAGCATGAAGGTGGATTGGCAAGTGTGTGTGTGTGAGAGAGAGAGAAAGAGGGTAATAAGGTCCTCTTTAAGGGTGGCATGCTTTCAATCTCTCTCTCTCTCTCTCTCTCTCTTTCTCTCTGTGTGTGTGTGTCTGTGTGTGTCTGTGTGTGTCTGTGTGTCTGTGTTTAATTTATGTACATCTGTGTTCGATGTGAAGATAACACTCTCATCGGTGCTGCTATAAATCTTATTATATTTACAGCTTTATCCTTCAGCAGCTGTGATCTCCCACATGTTCCAGGAACCAGAGTGCTCAAGCAATGTCAGCTTTGCTTGGAAAAAAGCAAATTTGTCCTTTGCATTAAAAAAAAAAACATATCTGTTACAGATATTCTGTTAAAGAAATATTCTTTCTTGAGTTACTTATTTAGGTTGGTAAAGCTACGTGATGCTGGTCATTCTGCATAAAAAAATGAACTGAAATGTATTTTTATGTAGTGGGATGGCATAAGAATGAGATGTTATCAGGAGAATATATTGAGAATGTATTGAGATTGATAGTCGTGCATATTCATGCTAATGTCTTTACTATACTCAGAATTCTTGACTAAAATTATGCAGCTTTATGGCAGGAAAGTTGCCTGTATTCAGAGATGGGTTATGCAGGTGCTGAAATCAATCTCTATGTTGTTTATGCATCTCTATGAGGTTTACCTGACTTAAGTAAATGGGGTTTTTCAGTAACATCTAGACCATTGACTTTAACTATTTGGGGTAGACTCACATACCTTACATGCCTTTTTTTTTTTTGCTATTATTGCCAGTATGATGCTTCATGAACAGTCCTAATTGTATTCCTCAAATGAATCACTGCCAATTTGGTTTAATTTAAGCCACAAGGCTTCCACCCTTATTATCCACCTGCTTATAAAATAGCCCTTGATGAAAGCCCATCGTATTATTTTTGTACAAGCAGCTAACTCACGTCTGTATACAGATCTTAGTCTTTAAAATAAATGATTCCAGGCTGATTGGTGGCCTTTAAAGGCAACATTTTATATCCTCAATAAACATCATATAGTTTTTCCTTGACCTGAGCAAGCCAGACAGTTTTGTGGAAAGTTATAATGGCCTCGCTGACTCTGTAATGGCTGAGAGATGAGTGAGCCTGTGGGAGGGTGATTCTCTTTTTTTTTATCTTATGCTGAGTTTTTTTGATGACGCAGTTGATCTTTTCATCCCACTTGAAGTTATGTCTGCTACTGTGGGGGCTTTGTAACTGCCATTAGAGCCATGTTTTACTTTTATTATAGATAAGTGAGCAAAGTGTGTTTAGAAAGATTTGTGCAAATTTAAGATTATTTGTTAAGATTCATGACTGTTAGTATGTTGCTCAAAGTTGACAGGTAGATTCCAATAAGACTTGAATGATTGTTTTGTTTTGGTTTTGTTTTCTGCTTGAGCCTGTGTCATCGGCCTCACCAGCAAAAATGACTCCTGCATAAGAAAATCCTGCCAGTGTTTACTGAAATTTTACTGCATTTCTGGTTCATTTTTAGTTTAAAGCACAAAGTGTTTTTGATCGTAGGTGAATTATTTGGCTGTGCTGGGTGCTGGCTTCTGAACAGACTGAGAGGAAGTTGGCGTAAATGGTTGTTGAGGTGTATTTATAAAACTGACTGATAGGATGCCCATGAAAACACAAAAAGCAATCTGGACTGTAAGATTTTCAGAATCATCTATTATACCTTTAAGTACACAATCACTGGTGATTTCTAGAGTTTTTTTTTTTTTGGTAAAAAGGCCTTTTCATCTAAAGCTACCAGGGGAAAAAAACACCTGTAGTTAAAAATACTACTAAAATGAAGTGCCAAAACTAAAAGAAGCCATTTTCATTAACAAGGTCCATTATTAAGTAAAAAAAAATATGTTTCTCGTGGCTGAGTTTTTCAGAGTTCTTTGCTTTCTAATGGTCTATCATTCAAGTTCTCTCTCTCTCTCTCTCTCTCTCTCTCTCTCTCTCTCACTTTTGTTTTTCCGATTCACCTGTTTTTTTTTTTCTGGCAGCCGTATCTGGTTCCCCCTCTGGGTCCTACCCCGAAGTTGCGTCTCTCCAGACCTGCTCGCGTGTTTTCCACGTACTTGGGGATATTTATAAAACTGGAAAATGACTCTAATGGGAAGCTTCTAGCTCTGGCACTCAAGGCATTCCTGCCAGGAATCATTTCACAGACGGACCGAAGAGGGAGAGCTAATTAAAATGCAATAAGGGCACAATTTGTTTTGTTGGCAGGGATTTCTGGAGCAATCAGAAGTGAAACACGCTCCACATGCACGCCCTGATTGAGTTTTTGTTTAAAAGTATTCATTAATGCAGTCGTACTCCGTAAATGTGACTCAGAGATATGTAGCAGTGGTGCATTAGCAGGCTCACAGAGAACCATTAAGCATATTCAGATCTTTCTTTTTTATTTACAATTAAAACAGTTCCACTTTCCTCCCAATATATTCATTACTGAAATTGTCAAACGCTTTTGATAGTTCTGTAGATAATACAAGAAAAGACAATTATTTTTATTTTGGCATTTTTTTGAGGGTGACTCAGTCTAAGTGAAGTTTGTTCAACAGAGTGGCAGCTGAGACTAAAGCATGTTTGTTTCTCATTAATTGATGTTTGTCTTCTCCCAGCTCAAGCTGTCAGCTTATGTGTGTGGTGTGTGTAAATAGTTTTCAAACCAGATTTTTCTTTTGCCTTAATATATTAATCAGAAGTCAAATTTCTGAAGATTCTGCAATTAGTTAATAAATCATGAGATCACACATGTCAGGAACTCGTCCCAGCCACTGCCCTGTTCAGCTTTAGTCAACCGGGACTCCAGTTCCCAGAACCCCCGGCAGCCAGCCAAGATGGCCACACCCAGTATAGGCTCTTGTGTTTATATGCATTCTCCTTCATTCAAATACTGAATTTGCTCTGTTCTTGTGTCTCTACCTGATTAGTATCACATGTTTTGAGTTTCCTTGTACATGTGTTAGTCTATTTAAGTTCCCTTGTTCAGTGTTTGTTTGTTTCCCTGGTCTGTTCTTGCGTCTCTACCTGATTAGTGTCACCTGTTTTGAGTTTCCTTGTACATGTGTTAATCTATTTAAGTTCTCTTGTTCAGTGTTTGTTTGTTTCCCTGATCTGTTCTTGCATCTCTACCTGATTAGTGTCACCTGTTTTGAGTTTCCATGTAGCTGTACTCGTGTATGTACGTTCCTTTGTTTCAGGATTCCTTTGGTTCCCTGTTCTGGTGCAAAGAATCATAGTCACACTGTGTTACAGAACATTCTGTTTGTTTGTCATTGCCTAGTTTGTTGATCCTAGACCATTTTTTGATTCTTGCCCAGCCTAGTCTGTATTGTACGCATATCGCCTGACCTTTGCCTGAACCTAGTCACGCTGCTTAGATTATGTATTTGGATTTGTCTGCCCGGTTTTTCGAATTCTGTTTATAAACCCTGCACTTATTAATTTCGCTATAGTTACTGAATAATGTATGGTTAATGAATAATATGCTTTAAGGTAACTAACTGAATAATAACTGAGGCTGTATGAGGCTGATTGATTTAATTCAGGAAGGAGAGAAAAACGGCAGGCTGGTGAGAGAAGGAATATTTATGTAGTGGATATTAAAAGTCTTTCTACTGCTCTTGTAGGTTTTTGTAGCTTTTTTAAAAATCTTTTTCCACTTTCCAATCTGATAAAGCAACTATGAAAATTCATGGTTTAAAACGAAAAGATGAGAAAAACTTACCAAATTTTACCAAATTGTTTTGCCAATTTTATTCCATTCTTCTTTGCAGAATTGCTCAAGATCTATGAAACTGTAACCTGTGCACAGCCTGCACGCTTAAAAAAGTGCAAAAATAGATTGCTTCTTGGAACTATCCATGATTGCATCAATTTTGACTTGAGCATGATGTTTTCACCACTGTGTTTCAGCATGGGTGTGCGATCTTTGGGTGAAAATCTGTCTTTTGTTCCAAGAACATATTTTTTTAGACTTGCGTCCATGAAATTCTGCCTTGGTCTTGGGGAAAAAATCCCAAAAAAGCTATTTTTAATAAATTCTAGGCAATGTTGTTGTGGTCTAAGGGGAATCCTGGTGTGCTGTCTATGTGCTGTCATAGGAAAATTAGCAACTTTGAAGTGGTGACTGTCACTTTTTGCATTGGTCCATATCACACTAGCACATTGTCAGCAATTTTCTTATAACAGTACTCGTCCATTTTTTTTCTTGCATGTCTAACGGCTCAGTAAGTAATCTAGCCGATATTTTTTACATGTAGAGATAGTGTGGTGTTATTTCCTTATCAGTGTACCAGGTTTCATGGATTTATTCAAAAATAGGTAAAAAGTAGGAAAACTAGTCAACATATACCATAATAATAATAAATACCATAATAAATTATGTTAATTACTTAGCTATGATTAGCTAAAGGTGCTAGCTTACGAATGCAGTTTCTATGACTGAAGGTTTCTGGGTACTGGGTACCAAATGACTCATATTAATTAATTAATTAATTTATTTATTTATTTTTACAGAAGTTCTGAGAACTGAGATCTGTTTTAAATAAAAAACTGACCTTTTGTAAAGCAAGTAAAGTGAATTGGTGTTTTAAGCTTATTTAAGGTTATTCCCAAAGAAATGTAAAAAGCAGATGCAGTAATGCCAGCAGACATTCAGTGTTAGTATGGATTAAAGTGTTTCAAGAGCACATTGTGTAAAAACACAATAAAATCAAGCCTACTATCTGCAGGTATTGTACCCTTTTTTATAGAAACTGTCACTGTGAACAAGAAGCATATGTTCAACAATATGTTCCAATGTTCGCTGTATAAATTACAGGAGAAGCATACGTTTTCTTCTGAATAAAAATAGCTAGTTTTCTATCATGGGTGGCTATGCGCAAAAGACAGCAAAGCTGGTGTTAGCAAATGGTACAACAGCAGGTTGTTTGAAAGATGTTAATGAGTGGTAGTTCAGCTCAGTGAGTGTGAACCAGCAACTTTAGGATAGCTGGTTACACTTTATTTGGATAGACTACCCACAGAGAGTTTACAGCTCCATAGCTGCTTCTTCCTGGGGTCCGACAGACACGTTATACAAAACAATACCGAGTTGAAAGTTTCGACAAGAGGCACTGCACAAAAACCCCATTAAGTAGGGTGGTGAGCAGGTGTCTCCTGTCGACCTTGATTAGTGATAGGCTTGCAGGGAGTTGGAGGCCTCCCAGCACGAGCACCATGCCGCTCGGCTAGCTGGTTTCAGAAATACACTGAAGTACCAGAAAAACTGGCAATTGGCAAATGATAACTGGCAGTTCACAACCAATCATGGATCGATTTAGAGCCTGTGGAGAAAAAATGATATGGCTCAGCCGGTAATGCCAAACAAGATTTTAAAATAGCAGCTAGCAAGATTCTCATAGCCCTAGTGAAGGAGGTGTACAAATTCATAACAGTCACCAGTTGTGTGAAAAGGTAGCAAATTGGGGCTGGGTTAGTGTGTGTAACTTTTCATATGCAATTGGATGAATCCATCCACACAGGCCTTCTTTGCTCATTAGTTATTAGTACGATTTTGCAAAACATTAAGTTTACATTTACATTATTTGGCAGACACACCTTATCCAGAGTGACATACATTTATCTCATTTATACAGCTGAGGGTTAAGGGACTTGCTCAAGGGTCCAACAGTGGCAGCTTGGTGGTGCTGGGGCTTAAACCACAACCTTCTATTCAGTAACCCAACACCTTAACCATTGAGCCACCCCTGCCCGGTTGGCGAGAAGTTGACGAGACAGTCTATGGGCGGGGCATCTTAAGCTCAGCCTTCAATTTTGAATTATGATGTCTGCGTAGCCCTGGATCTTGGTAGATATATGCATGCTTCTGACACTATTTTGACAATGGAACTCATCATGGTGCTTTAGAGTTCACTTTACTGCAATAATAACACAAATAAGTCAAAATTTCAGTAAAGCTTTAGATTATTTTGAGGTACAGAGCTACATTTAGATTAATCTTCTCATTATTCAAACTCAGAAATGTAAATGGTAATTTTTCTAGGGACAGAAGCTTTTTGCTAAGCTCAGGACTTAATACCTGCCCTTCCGTTTGACTAACTTGCAACTAATTGCTCATTTAGGCTGCAGAAAATTAAATTGTGGATGCCAAATGAATGTTTGCAAAGATTCTGTCTTGGAGTTTTGTGCCCTAGTGTAAGCATGGCTCACTGACAAAGTTTATCACAAGTAAAATGGGCCACTTGTTTTGGAAGTTCACAGGTCTGTGTATGTGATGCAGCTTGTTTTACAGGTAGATTAGGTCCTCTTTAATTGTTGCTTATGCATTCAGGAATGAAAGGCTTCACTTTTCAAATGGTTACTTCTCTTTCTTTTATCTAGAACATGCACCATATCTTGTACTCCTTTCCTCTTGTCCATGAGGAATATGTATTGACCGTAATTGCTTCCTGATTAACAGTTGCTTCCGATTTAAAGTACAAGCTGTGGTTGTGGTTGTGTTCTTCACCTGCGTGCTAGTTCAGCTTACTGAGTGTCAGCATTGCGATAAGACGCTGCTTGTTAATTATACTCATTTATTAATGGAGGAGACTGAGGACTGACTAGAGAAAAGCCATAACACAATAATACCACATGGTGCAACATCTGCCATTGCACCAATGCTCGTGGCATTAGGTGAATGCAAATTTAGCTCATTATAACTTGAAGGTCAACTGATTCTTTTGTGAAATTGACCTGGGATTCCAGTTCTCCAGTCCAAAAGAAAAATGTGCCAACAACGTGCATTTTCCTGATGCTCTCATTATTGATCATGATTTACTTTCAAGATCAATAGTTGCATAAATATTATAAGTGGCTGTTATGCAAGAGTTTAATTCAAAGCTTGATGGCATAACTTTAGAGCATGGTGAACAAGACATAGCTAAGCAAAGCTGCTGAAAAAAATACTGAAATGAAACATTTCTGCATAGATGACACTGCTTTGTCTTGAGTCAAGAAATTGGCTGGTAAGCTCCTCTTGCATTTCTGAGAACCAGGATTTGCTCTGCAGCGTTCAAGCACCCTTTGCAAAGAACAACCCCAGTGTCTAATTCTTTTCCAACTACACTGTTGGAAAAAAATAAAGAAATGTTAATTTTCTGGCAGCAGGAGTGCCAGAAAATGTCTGTAAAAATTGTAATTATCTTTACCATATTCCGTTAAAGAAAAAATGTAAAAAATAAAATAAAAACCATAAAAAAATAATGGTTTAAAAAAATGAAGAGAAGAAAAAAAGTAATCTTCTAGCAGCAGGGGCACCAGAAAATGTTTGTAAAAAAAAGGAAAAAAGCAAAATAATAGTAAATAAATAAATAATAATAATAATACAAGGAAAAAGAAGAAGAAGAAGAAGAAGAAAAACAGTCATTATCTTTATCATAGTTAACATCTAAAAATAAAAATTATTAAAACAACCAAACAAACAAGGAAACTTAAGTAGCAGGGGCACCAGAAAATATTTGTAAAAATAGTAATAATAGTAAATAATAATAGTAAAATAAATAAAATAATAATAATAATAATAATAATAATAATAATAATAATACGAGAAAGACGAAGAAGAAGAAAAACAGTAATTATCTTTATCATGGTTAACATCTAAAAATAAAAAACTTAAGTAAAGTGTGTGGGGGAGGGGTGGTACTTTGTCATGTCATTACTGCAGATCAAACCCATGATCTTCTGCTTACAAGGCCGTTTCCTTAGTCCACAGCTTAGCTATTACTACTGTTATAAAAAGTACCATACATCTAAGACCATTTTACATATAAAACAGACAAAAACATTTAATTTTACAAAAGCTGTTGAAAAAAAAAGTTGAAATGAACTGTCCGAAGTGTTGCAAGAACAAAAAAGTCTGCCAGATTTAGTTTTTTTTATTTAAATACATCAAAAACTCAAAATAAAAGCATCTTATTTCTCTAAATGTAGGTTAACTGTACTCATCGTGTACATCGTATAAATTACAGAAAATGCTGCTTTTTCTTTTCAATTAAAGAATACTGTGTTTTTTATGGTTTGTTTTGTTAAAAGTGTCATCTAAAAGCTGTTAAACAATTAAAATGGTTTAAGATATTAAATGCATTCCATTTATACAGATAGTTTTTTTGTTAAATCGTGTGGCACATTTGAATAAACTGTTTATTCTTGTGATTTGAAAATAATTTGCTGTCATTTTAAAATACAAGGAAAAACTGTAAAAATAATACATTTATATTTACGGCATTTGGCAGACACCCTTATCCAGAGTGACTTACATTTATCTCATTTATACAGCTGAGCAGTTGAGGGTTAAGGGCCTTGCTCAAGGGCCCAACAGTGGCAGCTTGGTGGTGCTGGGATTTGAACTCACGACCTTCTGGTCCATAGCCCAATGCCTTAACCGCTGAGCAGCACTGCCTAATATTGTTATATAATAATATTGTTTCCAGTGTACATAAAACACTAAGGAGATGATAGAAGAACATGTGAACAAGCTCAGTGCTAATAGAGCAGAACACCGTCCCTGTAAACTGCTTACTGACTTAATGTCATGTCTCAGCGACATATGGTACTTTGTACTTGCCCCCCTAATAACAACTGGGTTGTAGCATCCCTGGTGCTTAAACCTCTAAGCACACAGGACTAACACATAACTACTGGTACATTCTCATGTTGTGGCTTCATATGAGCAACCCTACTTAATCCTCTTAAGCTCCCAAGACCCAGACTTACATTTATTTTCACTGAAGTAACTAAATAATGTATAGTAGCTACTGAATAATATTTTGAAATGACCTGAATAGCCGAGACATGATAGGATTAACAGTACATAGAAATTTTAATAACCCTCAGGTCAAGTGATATTAGCAATGGCTCAGCAAAGCAAATTATTGATCTATGATCCGAGCAGGGTTTTCAGAGTGGCATGACCTTAATGTCAAGTGTGAGCCGTTTACTAGTCTTTATTCTGAATGTAATTCTGCTAGCAGAACTCCGGCCTCCCGTAGTGTATCTAATGTTGCTGTATCTGATGACATCGAGGCCAGTTAAACAAAGTGTGTGACCCCTAGAAGCGAAGGTGAATCTGGGGTGAGATTCAGGGTAAGGAGGGATCTCAGTTCACAGAGTAGTGTAGAGAACCTAGTAGTGAGGTTCTTGGTCTTTATAAGAGCCTCATAGAAGTGTCTGAGAATGTATTTTATTTATAAAAATGCAACACGGGCAGGGAAAATGGACCTAGATGGGATTATGGAAGTGGAGAAAGAATGAAATATGCACTCAGACACTTTCTGAACTGCTTATCCTAATGGGTCATGGAGGTGCTTGAGAATATCCCAGAGTTCATTGGACAAAAGGAGGGTCAGGTTGTCAGTCAATGAAATTAGTGGTTGCAAATATCCTTAAATGGTTAATAATAGTATCAAGATTGGAAAAAGTAGTAACTGGCAGGGTTCTTTAGTGCACAGATTTTTGCCAAGGTACACAGAAGCTGAAGGTGAGCTGTTCCCAGTTTGTGACAAGCTTCAAGGCTAAATCCTAACACTACGAGTTGCCTGCAGTAAGCTGATTACCCGATGGCCATCTATGCTTTTAAATAACCTATCAATTATTAAAAGTCCATTTACAGCTCAGCACAGCTATGAAGTACACCAAATTTCAGTTTGGTTCCTGAGGAAGGGCTATAAAAACAGAGGAACATTTCCATACCAGTTTTCAGAAAGCTGAAATATCCCTTCCAACATTTAAAGACATCCCACCCTTGCTTGCATGCTCAATAAAAAAAGTCATCTTTTCTCAGATATTGAATATAATTTGCGGGCATCAGGGAGCGTCTGGCAATATGCAGGAGACTCCTGGAACTTCCAGGAGAGGTAGGATGTCTGGCACAGTAACTTCCGTAGGGTAGTT
>JAOVVG010000034.1:4188045-4211751 GCA_028566375.1 Leptodoras nelsoni | reverse complement strand
TGTCTTTGAAGCTATAAAAAAATCAGGGATAAACAATGCAGACTAAATAAGAAAATATGGCCTACAGATGGAGAGCAACTATAAAGAACTATAAAGAGGTGCAGATGTAAGAGAAGTCAATTTCACATCAGTTTAATGAAGCACAAGGTCATTATAGTTCAAAACGATACCTTATACCCTGATGGAACATTGTCTGCACAAGGAAACACTGGTTGCTTATGGTCTTTTTGTTTCTAGAGCCATCCATCCATCTATAAAATCACACGGTGATACTACATGGCCAGGAATTAAATTGTCGCATCTTGTATACTGATTATTAATCTGAGAGCCATTGTGTTGAAATGGATGTAGATCAAGTGCTGCTTTACACAACAGTGCTTCTGAATGCTCAAATCTGATTAATCAGATGATGTTGATTCAATCTCTGACATTAGTTACAGTTTATAATAATGGGCTTGTTCTTTTATGATATTTCTTACACAGGGACTTATAAAGCAAATACTGCACATAAACAGTTTGTTTTTAAAAATTGATACGGTTAAGTTTTCTGGTAGAAGATATTCAGTATTTATGCAGGGAGTCTCCATGGTTATGGTTTTGTAACAGCGAGTGGTTAAGGTTTTTTTTAATTATTATTTCTAAATGTTTAATTTCTTTATTATTTTTTATTTTATTAATTTTATATTTCTTATTATTTATTAATTTCTTTATTATTTTAATTGTATTTATATTATTCTATATTTCTATATTTTATAAAAAAATTTAAATAGCAATTTAAATGGCAATTTCTTGCCACAAAAATGGCAATTTTTTGGAAGAAGATATACAGAATTTATGTAAGGAGTCTCCAGTGTCAGGATTTTGTAAAAGTCAGTGGCATTAAGCACTTTTAAAAATATTTTATTTAATTATTATTTATTTATTATTTTATTTATTATTTATTTTTTTGTTTGTTTGGCTTAGTATTTATTTTTCTCATTCTTATTATTTATATTATCTCTTTATTCTTTATTATAGGTGCTGTAATGCAAGTCATAACAGCTACTAGTCTGTTTCCTGGACACAACTTTAAATCTAACTGCAAATGGGTTTTTTTTTTTTAATAAAACAATGGCTGGATTATCGTGGTATATGAATAAAACGCTTCGGAATGTCCTGTCATCAGAAACTAATCATCTTTAAGTGCTTACTCTGCATGATATTATAGAGCATCAAACACACTTCAGTAGCCATGTAAACATCTGAATGTAGACGATCATCTTAGCAATGAGTGAAGTCTGGAGTTTAGGTAAACTGCATCCACTTCTCTACTGACACATAATCTCACTGTGATGACTCTGTCACACTCTGGCAATCAGTAGCTTTTAAAATGAAGCCCCTACCTTCACCACCACCCCCCCATCCAAAATGAATGACCGCGAGACGGGAGGAAATCAGAAAGAATGAGATCCTGATGATAGTCCAGGCTTCCTAATAAGGTGCAAATTCCAGGCCTCCAGCATGCATAGCACAAATTGCTTTTTGACAGTATATTTAAGATGGTAATCGACTGTCATTTACTGCAGCCAATTTCATTTGGATTGCCTTTCGCGTTTGCTCCCTCTGTCTCTGGAGCAATCGGTGTGTCCCTGTGTGTGTGTGTGTGTGCGTGTGTGTGTGTGTGTATATGTTTGTTTCGATCAGTCAGTAAGGGAATGTTTTTCCTCCCTGCGCTGCAGAGGTCATGTAAAGCAGAGTCGTTGACATTTTTTAAGCTGAAACAGTTCCCTTTATTAGTAGTATACCTGCATTAGCAAAAAAAAAGAACAACAACAACAAAAGAACAACAACAGGGTGACCCCTGGAATGACATTAACTCAACCGGAGCAGTGTTTTGTAAAAGCCTCCTATATGTCTTTTGATTTCAGTTTCTTTGTCCTGCCCTCTAGTAGGCTCTGGTTTCATTTTACAACATAAATTCTTGGAAAGACTGCATCTTTTCTTATACTTTCTCCCTTTTCTCTTGTGTAAAGCCCTGCCAGGAGTGTACGGTTTTAAAAAACAAGAAATCTGATCTAATTGCCTGTTAGCAAGTGCCATTAAATCCCAGGAGGCCATGCAATTAATGCCCCTTTATTATATATTAATAGGGACAATTAGCCATGCAACACGGCCTTCTCAGCTTATATCACCTCTCATGGCGCAGTCACATTGTCTAGAGAAACTCTGAGCCAACAGCTTCCATGCCAGTGCTTTATAAATACAGAGCTAGTTTTACATTCATTCTAGTTTTCTATTCAGCCTATTAAAATATATATACGGGGTGTCACCATACATAAGGAACATGGGAAATTGTAGCTAAATGCAACTTTATTCACAAAATATTCATTAATTTTTTTTACAAAATATTTACAAAATATTCTCTACATTCTGGCATATTAAAAGTTTAAATATAATATTATTTTGGTCATTTTTCTTATGCATAGAGTCTTTATGGACAGCCTGTATATAAAGATTAAAATGTAAATGTAAAATTGTCATTGTTTTATTTCTTTTTTTTAATTTCACTATTCATTTCTGTCATGCTGAAGCCACAGTGCATCAAGGAAATAATTAAATCTACCTAGATCATTCATCAACTCTAACGGTAAGGCCTGGTTTTAATCAGATGGTCTGTTGATATTGTAGGCATATACAGTGTTATCTGAAATGGCTGATACTGCTGTGCAACCCTTTATGCTTTATTGTTTCGGAGAAGCTTTAAAAAATGTAATAATAATAAAAGAATCCTCCTGAGAGTTCAGAAGAATGGCTTTAGACGAGTATCTCATCATCCGAGGAAAAACCTTGATTTTTAAAGCGTGAATTGGATTTCACTGATCATTTTAATAAAGCAGAATGTTTGCCTGAGTTTTTTTTTTTTTTAGATTTTGTTATGCTTTATAGAAACTGCCAGGCATGCTGGTTCATATTGTAGGATTTGATATTTGTTGCTAATAATAATTTAGGATAGTAAGACTAGGGCTGTAGCTAAAGATTAGTTTCACTGTCGATTATTTTCTCGATTAGTTGAAGATGGCGTCCTAGAATGTCTTGTCTTGTCCTCACCATCACAGAGTAGTAGGGGCAGGGGTGGCTCAGTGGTTAAGGTGTTGGGTTACTGATTAGAAGGTTGGGGTTCAAGCACCACCAAGCTGCCCCTGTTGGACCCCTGCACCACCAAGCTGCCCCTGTTGGACCCCTGCACCACCAAGCTGCCCCTGTTGGGCCCCTGAGCAAGGCCCTTAACCCTCAACTGCTCAGCTGTATAAATGAGATAAATGTAAGTCACTCTGGATAAGAGTGTCTGCCAAATGCCTTAAACGTAGTAAAGAAACCTGAAAATATTCCAATTTAAGAAGCTGGAATCAAAGAATTTTTTGATCTGTTTTTTGATCGATTCAGCTGAACGTCGCTCCTTTCCGTATCATCACCTGTAACTTTACTCATACATGCAGCCACAGATGATGCAACCTGAGACTTGACTTGTGACCAAACACTTGACTTGGACTTTAATTATGAATTAAATTATGTATGATTCCATCTCTCTGTCTCTGATTCCTAAAACACACATGCTGTGCCGTTATAGGAAAATAATTAATGACAGCATGCTGCGATTTACTGTTACTATTCCAAAGTTAACTATTTTAAAGATTGCTGGGTTTTTTTCATGAATTTAATGGTGTGGAATAAAAATATAAAAAAAAAAAATATAACAGCTGTAAACAGCTGTTCCCTCATCATCACTCAAATGTACTGACTGTTACAAAGCACTGATACCGGAGACTCGACTCAATTCAGTAAACACTAAATAAACACCTCTGTTAGAAAGGGCGCATTAAACGTCAGAACAGCTGTCGTCGAAAATGAATTAATGTGCATTTATGTACATTTCCATAATAAGTAAATGTAGTCACTGGAGATTGGTGAGTGCTGGAACTTCATGGTTGATTGAAGGAAATGTACAAGGATGATGAGAGAGAAATTAGAAAGAGAGATAAGGGAGGATCTCATCATGCTAAATGTGTTCCTACTTTTACATCTGACTCTCCTCTTTAGGCAGTGGAAACGATTAAGTAGAAGAGGTGCTGGAGGCATGTGTCTGAGTCTGTGAGCGTGACTGAAGATGGAGATAGATAGAGTGAAACAGACTTAAGGCACAAATAGCTTCAGAAGTATGCGCAGGGTGCGGCGATCGCTCCCAGACTGAAAGCCTCACAGTCTGATTGTTCTCATCACATAATACACAAAAAGGGATGTATTCCTATAAATCAGATTATATAGTCATACATACTGTAGATTCAGTCTTCTCGCTTCTTCTTTCATTTTCTTTTATAGATGAAACCATTTTTTAAACTATACTATACATTATACTATATTTGGTAACACATTTTAGATGTGAAACTTTAGATAGTTTCTTATATAGACTGAAGTACCAGAAAAACTGGTATACCATTTAATACTTGGTACGTACTTGGACGTAACATTGCACAGTCCTCACGCTGATGTTCGTTGAGGACCAGGCATTGAAATCTGACGTTACTCGAGGCAGTGTTGCACGTCTATCACGTGAAACGATTCTTGGTAACCAGCCGACGCTGGGGACGTTCACCCAGAGTCTTTTTACAGCCACACTGCTGGAGTAAGTTCGAGGTTTTCCTGGAATTCTTGTAGTCACGGTACACCCTTGAAATCACGATAAGTTCCCATCTCATGGGGAAAAAAAACCTAAATAACTATTGTGAAGGGGAAAGTAATATTCTGGCTAGCATTATGGGCAAAGGATCATTTGTTGCACAGTAGATGTGACTGTGAAATTACTTGTGTGGTTCGGATCACTGTCCTGCAGTATAACCCAACCGCGCTTGAGCTTTAGGTCACGATCTGATGGGCGGATATTCTCCTTCAGGATTTTCTGATACAGAGCAGAATTCATGGTTCTATCAATTATGATAAGTTGTTCAGGTCCTGCAGGAATAAAGCAGCTCCACACTAGCATACTACCACCACCATGTTTCACTGTTGGTATAATATTCCTAGGGTCTAACAGATACAGGAACAGGACTTATGTCTTCCAAAAAGGGCCACCTTTGACTCATCAGTCTACAGAATATTATCCCCAAAGACTTGTGGGTCATTTTGATGTTTTTTTTTTTTTTTTACAAACTTTTGTGTTCTTTTTGTTCAGCAGTGTTTTTACCTTGTAACTCTCCCATGGATGCCATTTTTGCCCTGTGTCTTTCTTATTGTGGAATCACGTACATTGCCCTTAATGCAAATGGGTTCTGATCTCAGTGGGACATGATCTTGGTGAAACCTTGGTAAGCTGGACACTCCTGCACAGGTTCCCCATTTTTCCAAGATGTCTCCATTTGTAGATAATGGCCCTCACTGTGGTTTTCTGGAGTCCCAGCGCCCTAGCAATGTCTTTGTAACACTTTCCTGACTAATAGATTTCAGAGACTTTGTCTGGCATCTGTTTTTGTATCTCATTAGAACGTGGCATCATGTCCTGCTTCTTGAGACCTTCTCTCTTGCTTCACACTAACAGCCAGGTTCTATTTAATTGATTTTTAGATTCAATACGTCTAGCAGTAATCATGCCTGGGTGTGGCTAGGGAAATTGAACCCAGTAGTCATTGAGTCATTGAATTTGGTTGACTGATTGCTTTAGTAGATAAGGGAGCAATTACATTTTTACTTCAAGTAAGACAAATATGCAAAAATAAAAGAAATCAGGATGTTGTAACCAAACAAATAAACTAAAACTATTCCATTACACCATGCCTTGTCACCCATTGACGTGGTCCACTTCAATCCTGTACTAACCCTTCCTCTCAAATAAAGGAGTCTAATGTAAACTCTTTTTTACCCAAGAAAAGTGCAGATCAAGAGTGTGTAAAAAGCTTTTCATCATAAGCTGCATCCTATAACGAATCATCACACCGAACTTAGAGACCTCAGAGACAAGACAAGCTGTGCGTTGTGGGAAACGGACTATTCCGAACACACGGGAAGTATCTTTTGATCCTCAACAAACACTTCTAGCAACAATCTACAAGTGTAAATTGTTTTGGCTTCGGAAGATCGCGCTGCGCGCTGTTAGAGGCGATAGCCTGTTTCAGCCCATCTCCCACGCATCCAGAGCGATTTTATTTCTCTCCTCAGCAACTCCTATGACGCTTGTTATCCCCAGCTCCTTTAGAACTGGATGAGTCATGCTGAGGGATCATCTGAACGAGATGGGTAGGCACGAAAAGAGATGGATGGATGGATAGAGAAAACAAGAACTTCTCCATTAAAAGATGCATAGTAACGCCATAACAAAAACAAGCAGATTTCCGGGTCACATAATGCCAGCATGACAGTTGTCTTATTTACTTACCAAAGTGAACGAATATGATTCTAGCTCAGTTTGTTCAGAAGCCCTGAACTGAAAATAAAAAGCTATCATTATTTCAGCTTAGTATCACATTATTTAAAAATACCTTGACCACAAATAAATCATTTATGTGAATGACCAGCACTTAGATGAATAACAGATCTGTCAAATGAATTCTACTATATCACAGTCTGGCTTGTTAGTAAATGAGAAACAATATGCAGAATAAGAAACATATACTGGACATTAATCCCAAGACAAGAAAGATCTTTATTTAGAAATTCTGAGTTGTCAGGATAAACCAAAATACTGTATGAAGTAAAAAAATAATGCCAAAGGCTGAACTGATGTATGTATCTTAAAATACTGAATAACATAGAATACATCAGTCCATCTCAGATGAGCTTGGGCCCAGAGATGCCGACGGCATTTCTGGGTGTTGAGTTTTAACTTGCACTTGTAGATGGAGAGACGAACTGTGTTCACTGACAATGGTTTTCTGAAGTGTTCCTGAGCCCATGTGGTAATATCCCTTACAGAATGATGTCGGTTTTTAATGCAGTGCTGCCTGAGGGATCGAAGGTCCCGGGCATTCAGTGTTGGTTTTCGGGCTTGCCGCTTACTTGCAGAGATTCTCTGAATCTTTTGATGATATTATGGACCGTAGATGATAAAATCCCTACATTCCTGCACGTTGGGAAATGTTGTTCTTAAACTGTTGGACTATTTGCTCCTTCAGTTGTTCACAAAGTGGTGAACCTCACCCTTTACACCCAATCATGACACTCATCTGTTTCCAACGAACCTGTTCACCTGTGGAATGTTCCAAACAGGTGTTTTTTAAGTATTCCACAAATTTCACAGTCTTTTGTTGCCCCTGTCCCAACTGTTTTGGAACGTGTTGCAGGCATCAAATTCAAAATGAGTGAATATTTGCAAACATTATAATACAATAAAGTTTATCTGTTTGAAGATAAACAAATTTGCAAATCATCGTATTCTGTTTTTATTTATGTTTTTCACAACGTCCCAACTTCATTGGAATTGGGGTTGTATACCCCCCTGGTGGACGCAACCAATGACATGCATAGGAAGCATTGCTACGTGCTTTGCATGGGCACCAGTATTGTGGTAACCTGCCACAGAGGCTGGAGGTGGTTGGCTGCTGCAGAAGAGCTGGAAGGAGCCAGCATGAATCAGGGCTTCATGGGTGTCTTCTTTCCTGCCTTCCCCATTTTGTGTTAGTTGTGGTAGTAGTACTCTCCTTGTGTGCGTGTGCTGTTCAGCTGTTCTGGTCCATGTTAAAATAAATCATTTTGATGTGAAGAACAACGATTAGAAACTGGCCTTTTCCAACCCCTCCACATCGTCGGCACTGTATTCTCCAAAGGCATCACATATCACAGATCACAAAATGCATTCTTTCATTTGTGCATAATCTTTAAAAAATAAAACTATGATAACCAAATATCATTTACAACTAATGTAAGGCACCCTATCAGAGGTTGATATACCTGGTTGATATTACCAAGTAAACCAGTTCTCAAGATGGCTGCCACTGCTTTTGGATCTGTTATGGCTTTTGGCTCTCCATTTTCAAAGCTAGCAGTGTGGCATGCAGTGACCAAAACTCCAAAAGCAAGTCCATATAAGATGCCATACATGAGGTAGGAATTAAAAATCCAATTCCTTCATACTGTTTAACTTTAAACTTCTAGTTTTCAAGAGAAATCTCTAATTTCTAGTCACAACACTTCTCTTTTATCCCATATTTATATATAAGCACTAGCTAGCTATTAGCACCGAATGTGTTTCTTTTGTATTGAGTTGTGGCCATGCTAGCTAGCATGAGATTAGCAAAAACAAAACAGATGTTGTTACTTAGGCCTATGCTAATGTTTTCCATGTTTCTTGGTGAACAAGACATTCATTTAAGATCAGTTTGTTTTTGTTTTTTACTACAACGATTGGGTACAACAATACAGTATAACCTTTACCAGAGCATGTTGTTTATATGAGTAATTGCTTGTTAGCTTTAGTTTAAGGAAAACGTTTGAGGAGTGTGTGTGGTGATTTTAGACATGCAGTTTACACAGTGCTAAGGCAGTGGCTAACAGCCTCTGTCAGTTGTTAGCCCTGTAGCTCCAGTGCAAAACAGAAGCAAAACATTTCAAGGGAGTCTTGGCTGACTGACTGCATATACACTTAGGGGAACATTGTGTACATTGTGTACATTGTGTTTGTGCCAAGGAGCTAAGGAGCTAATTATTTCCCGGTTTCATTTTAACGTTCCCGAAACCGAGCCTTGCATAACGTTCTTCCAGTAAAAAATGTTGACCTGTGAAGCATAAAATGAACAAATAAGTCAAGCTTATTGAAATGCCACCTCACTGACTTGCATATTGTCATGGACCGCAGCTATTTTTCTGTTTCTGTTACTCGGTTCCCGTTTTGAAACCTGTAATGTTCCGAGTGGTGCTAAAAGCAGAAACCTGATGATGTTTTTCTGAGATAGATACAACATTTCAACCTGTGATGAGTGCTGCGCGACTACGCTGATAGTGAATCAGGGTGACAGCGGTATAACTGCTTGAATTTCAATCCTCACAATAGTTGTGGAGAATGTAATAGGAAACTCTGTGACCTGGAAAACCAGATGGACTAATTAGAAAACTAATTTTCTAAATAAATACTAAATAAGTTTAAAAAAAAAATACTAAAATAAGTCCAAGAGAGGAGAAAAAAAACTTTATAGTTTTACAGCAATTGTAAAAAATTGACATTTTTTCAGTAAATTACAGTAAATTGTTTAAATTAGAGGAATAATCTAAACATCTAAATGGACAACATTAAATATCTGTTTTTAACAGCTTTTAGATGACAATTTTCACTAATTTAACCATAAAAACACAGTATTATTTATTGAGAAAAAGAGCAGCATTTCCTGTGATTAATCTACAGTTAAACAAAGAAACTGCATTTATTTTCACACTTTATTAATGTATTTAAATAAAAAGCACCCCTGCTGCCAGAAAACAACTTTTTCTTTCTTCTACAGCATATGGTATAGATAATTACTGTTTTTACAGACATTTTCAGGCCCCCTGCTGACAGAAAATTACCAAGTTTCTTTACTTTTTATTATTTATTTGTCTATCTATCTATCTATCTATCTATTTTTTTTTCATTAATATACTTTTTTTTTCTTATTTTACAGACATGTTTCTGGTGCCCCTGCTGATAGAAAATTACCTGTTTAAAAAAAAAACCTTTAATTATTCATTTATTTATTTATTTATTTATACATAATTTTATATATTATTTTACAGACATGTTTCTGGTGCCCCTGCTGCCAGAAAATTGCTTCTTCTTTTTTTTTTTTTATACATATTATAGTACAGTAAATTACATTATGGTCCCTGCTGCCAGAAAAGTACTTTTTTCTTTTTTACACCATATAGTAAATATAATGACTGTTTTACAGACATTTTCTGATGCCCCTGCTGCCAGAAAATGACCAATTTTTTACACTATTATTTACAGCGCAAGTACAACAGGGTAGACATCGTTGTACAATATCTAAGCTGTCATTCTGCTTGAATTCCTTTTGATATTGAACACTGAAGCAGTTCATTTTGTCCGAAAAGCTGTTTCGCCCGTGCCCTCTATATCATTTTTATATTGTTTCACAATTACGACTTGTAAAATGGGCCCTTCAGTTTTGGCTGTTAATAAAGCAGTGTTTTGTGTTGTGTAATTGATCTAATTAAGGAAAGTTAATAAGCAGTAACCAGAGTGAAATCAGGGAGGGAGTGTGTTTTCCCTCTTCAATAAGAAGTTATTTATCTGCCTGTTTTGCTTGTACGCTCTGAGAGAGACAGAGAGCAGGTGAGGCACGAACGCGGCGATGAGAAAAAGCACTGGAATGTGAGTCAGAAGCAGGAATTGTACCATTTCCAGCATCCAAATGTGACTTTCCCCTTCACCGTCTGTTAGCTCTCTCCTCTCTTTCCGTTTTTTCCTCCCCGAAAGCAGAACATGGGCTTATAGGATCAATATTACAATAGACTATCCTTACCCGAATATTCTTTTACAGTATCTTGCAATATGATGACTTTATTCTCTAATTATTATGATGGATTATTCTAAAATAAAATCATGACTTTATTGTTGGCATTTTTTTTGTTAATTTTTAAAAAAATATATTTTTCACTATATGTGGCTATAAAAAAGTCATAATAATTCAAGAATGAAGCCAAGTGATTTTTTTTTCCCTCAAAATATGACACCAGTCTCACAATATTAGAACTTTATTCTCAAAAATATTGTAATTATTTATCAGAATTTTCTGACACTTTAGAATAGTATCCTTCTCAGAATATTCTACTTTTATCCTGCGCTATTATGACTTTATTCTCATAATATTATGACAGATTATTCACAAAACATTGTGACTTTATTCTTGGCTTTTAAAAAAAAAATTGTATAAATTTTTTATAATGTTGAAAGCAGAAAACGTGCCTATAGGGTCAACATTATGAGAATAAAAGTCATAATATTTCAAGAATGAACCTATATGATTTCTATTTCAAAATATTATAACATTCCCATGAATTATTTATCAGAAAAATCAGACTCTTTAGAATATTACCTTTATGTGCAGTTTTATGACTTTTTTTTCCTCAAAACATTCTGTGTTTATTCTTGGCTTTATTCTTTAATTTCCTCTGTGTATCGTTTCCTTTAGGGGTGTGTTCAAAGAAAATAAAGCAGCGTATCGGATTCTGTATCTTCTATCTGAATTTGCACTGTGTATCTTTGGCAGAGTGACTGTATGAGGGAGTGTGTTAGGTTGATCTCTCATGCATCCCAATCCTGTCTTTGGTTAGAATGAAGGAGAGAAAGAAAGAAAGAAAGAAAGAAAGAAAAGGATGTGCAGAAAGATACTGCTTAAAAGACGAACGAGGGGAGAGAAAAGAAAGAGCAGCGAGTGTGTGCGCGAGTGCGAGAGGAGGACAACAGGATGTGTGTAGTTGCCGAGAATTAATCAGAAGGCAACAAAGCGCACAACCAGTTTCTGCGGAGAGAGAATCAATCCATTTAAAAGAGCTCATCAGGCTCCCTCTGTCTCTCTCTCTCTCACTCTCTCTCTGTCTTTCTCTCTCTCTCACACAATGTTTTAAAGGAAAGGGCTATTCACTGTGTCGCGAGCTGCTCCTGGTTAATTATCTCACAGCAGCAGCAGTAGCCTCCCTTGGACATATTTTTTGGCCTCAGCTCCACTGAGATTTATAGCTCTGTTTCTGCAGTGAAAAACTAGAATAAAAAAAAAAGACTTTATTATTTATTTATTTATTTAATTATTAAATATTAATTATTTATCCTTTATGTGCAAAATCCTGCTGCTTGATGGTACCAAAAAAACTGCATTATTTTTATTTTTGATTTTCTTTCCTTTGCTGTGTACCGAAGGGTCGGAGGTCGTTTTTAAGCATGACTGAACCGTTTTGAAGGAAACTGGAGTGGAGAGACTGAAGTGGCACTCGGCCATTACAGAGGCAAGAGGTCAGGGTACTGAGATGTTTAGCGATTGGCGCTGTGACGGACGGCTGACCCGTCCACGGCCGTGCAACTTCAGAGCCACGAGAGGGCTCTAACAACTGGCAAGCCAACTGCCAGGCAGAGATTTTGCAGTGTATCGTCAGCCTGATGAGTGAGAGAACTGGACTGGCGCTGACGAGGATTGGGAATGGTTGCTCCGAGTGATTCATTGTCGGAAAAAAGAAGCAGGAGCAATGATATAGCAAAGCGAATATGAATTATGATTCATAATGGCTAGAAAAATGGAAGGTAGACTAGTTTATTGGGCAACATTCCAGCACTTATGTGTGGCAGTCAGACGTTGAAACCTGTCAGATGGGGTGGCATAGTGGTTAAGGTGTTTGGTTACTGAATAGAAGGTTGGGTGTTAAAGCGCTACCATCACCACCAAGCTGCCACTGTTGGGCCCCTGAGCAAGGCCCTTAACCCTTAACTGCTCAGTTGTATAAATGAGAAATGTAGGTCACTCTGGATAAGGGCGTCTGCCAAATGCGGTAAATGTAAATGTAAATGCTGTGGTATAAATATTTGACCAAAAATACATGCACACACAGTCTCTCATAATCCTAAGCTGCCTGTCCTGCTTTTGTTAGGTCCTGGAGCCTGTCCCAGCATTCATTTGGCAGAAGGCATGGAAACACCTGGGATAGGTTTCCAGTGTATTGCAGGGTAAACTCCTGTTGTAGTTGGACTTGTAATTATAAACGGAAGCCCCAAGACCATTTTTCCCCCACCACAATGCAACGATACAGTTCTCCATGTTTCATGCTCACAAAATAATTACACACTAATTAACAAAAACAATAAAGTTAATCACTGAATTCACATTGTATTGATCGGTGCTACAGGTTTGATATATAATGATGCCAATGTAGGCAAACTGACTTTTACGACTCCGTCTTCATCTCTGTCTTGACTGCACCAAAAATCCCAAACTCTTGGTCTTCATTCAAACCTGATTCTTTAAGGTCTGACTCTGTATACACGGCCTAGTCCGTATTACTAGCAAAAGCACCTAGGGACAGTTTAGTATCTCTAGTTCACCTGATTGGATGTGTCTGAACTGTAGGAGGAAACCTTAGCTCCCAGAGGAAACCCGTGCAGACACAAGGAGAACGTTACAAACTTCACACAGACTCTGGGGAATCAAACCCATGCGCTCCTTATTGTGAGTAACACTGCTGCCTAGTATACTCTTTTTGTATATGTTTTTTTTCCCCCAAATTTGGGATGGAATGGGATTACGTCTCGCAAAGATTGTTTTGAGGAAGGAGCCTGCTAAACAAACACAGCGACAAAAATATTACGCAAAAAGACGTCTTTAGGATTTCCTGACCCGTTAAAAAAATGTTACTGGGTAGCTTTTGTGCCACAGAAATAGCCGTAAGTTCATCAGTTCTGTTTATTAGATATCAGCCTTCAGAAATACCCTTATGTGGCAGTTAGGATGAAATTCTATCCACCTGTATAATAGTGCCTTTTAGTCTCCATTTTTTTCTTAAGTGAATGATGTAGTATACTTTTTTTAAATATATTTATTAATATATGAAATAAACTACACAAATCAACATTTCACCATAATTCAGTTTATGAAGTTCCTGTAGTCTGGACCTGTGTGCTGTATTGATGTATATGAGTGTATTGATGTTATCGGTGTCACAGGTTTGTCAAAACGTCTGGGAATGAAAGCGGTTCGGGTCACTCTGTTTTCAGTACGCTTGTTCGCATTCGGTTTAAAGACACAAGCGCCCGCAGTTGGTCACCTGAAGGAGAGAGAAGCACAATGGATAAATATCATTCACCTCACCATTTAGTGAAAAGTCCCTTGAGTTATAAATGTCACACCAAACAGAAGAACGAAACAAAATAATACCTCATTTTATCTTTTTTTTTTTTAATCAATTGCAAGAGGGCATGGTGATAGTTCTGTATTACATCAGTGACCCCTCCTAAACTCCACTGAGTGAATTAGAGCCTCACTGCTTCAGGAGCACACGTTATAGATGATTATGTCTGAAATATCAAGGTCAACATAACTTTGTGAATCATTGACCCATTGGAAAAACTGTCTGCTCTGCAACTCCAACCCAGTTATGCAAATATTTAACAATTCTGCCTAAAGCGAATATGATTTGGCAGGTTAATTATGGCAATTTTCATTTGCAGCAGCTGATAGTGTCACATATGGAGTGAAATAACTGTTGATGGTATGGGCATAAGTCATCTGTAAGTATTAAATGTAGCTGCACTGCTTTAACAATCCGTCCTTGATTATAATGTGCACTTAACAGCTTGCGCAAGGATATAAAAATCATTCACAGCCACGAGTTTGGATATACATTTTACGGATATAAAGCTAACACAAGAATTGTAATAGCTTTGACGCCATGGTATATGTAAAGGTTTTAAGTAATTTGTGAAACGATGTTAAAACCTCTCATTATGACATCTTTTCAGTTATGGCTTGTAGCAAAAGTGCCTAAGCAATTCTTAGATCTTTTTGTGATCTAGTGTCCCAGAATGCTTTTTCATATGCAGTCTGTGAATCAAAAGCATGTGTGTTTGCGCCCACAGCGTGGTTCATTTAGGCAGGTGTGAAGACAGCGTTCACACTTAGGTCGAAGGGTGTCTGAGCAAGGTTACCTCGCTCCACTTCCAAATGAACTCTAAAGAGTTGAACGGTGCACTCGCAATGACAGAGATTTGACCCTGATTTGACCCAGCTGCAGGAAGTGACCCATATTTGGGGCTGTACATAACAATATTTGTAGATGTGAGCTGCTAAACTGAGCCTTAGGACAGTTCTGCAACACTGCGGATACCGTATTTGGACCAATGGAGGAAAAAATACACAACTGGTCACCCGTGCTAATTTGTATCCACTAGCCAGCTCTCCCCTGTCATATTAAAGCTACACGCCAGTAAGGGTAAAGGCTAACGCATGCTTGCTCATGACACATGAAGCCAGCCAATAACATCTGTCCAATTTGCTGTTCATGCAGTGAAAACACTGTCTGCTCTCTTCTATATCCATAGGCTCACAGATACCCAGGACTGTATAGTGTCTCTGTCAGTTCCTCTGCCACCGTATGTAATCTTAGTGTCCTATTTCATCCTCTCCTGTCTTTTGTGCCAGATATTATATCCTTGACCAGGTCTGCTGACCTTCAACTTTGCAGCATTTCCCATCTTCGTGTACTACTCCCCCTCAAGCAAGCTGAGATAATGGTCCATGCTTTGGTTACTTCTAGGCTGGACAATTGTAAAACTCTACTCTATGGGCTTCCCTCCAAAACCCTTTGTCCTTTACAACTTATTCAATATAGTGCTGCAAGAATTCTTGACTCACACCAAGAAATTTGAACACATCACACCTTTACTTGAGCAACTTCACCGGTTGCCCATCAACGTATACGTATACAGCTCAAAATCCTGGTACTCACCTTAGAAGCTCTCCATGCTCTGGGGCCTCTCTACTTGGTCAATCCTACTTCAATATACTTACATTGCTTCATGTAAATTAAGGTCAGAGGATACTGGTCTAGTGGTCGTCCCAAGGTTTAGGCTGTTTGCCACGCGTGGTAAATCCGTTAGTGCTCTGGAACCCTCTTCCTCCCACTCTACCTCTCTTTCCAAGTTCAAAATTCTACTAAAATCACATCTCTTCTATCAGTATTTTCATTCATTTCCTCCTTCTATTTTGATTTTATTGTAAAGTGACCTTGGGTATTGTGAAAGGTGCTAGATAAGCTTAATTCATTATTATTATTATTATTATTAGTAGTAGTAGTATTAGTATTAGTGTCACTGTGATTGACAGGGGAGAGAGAGTATACTATCCCTTCCACCCAGACGGAAACCCTTGGCTCCTGGCCACATGTAGTTTCGGCACAACAGGAATTCGAATTTGCGATATCCCCATGATACAGTGGAATCATCTTTTCCCAATAAAGTGTCTTTTACAGTCATTTCCTTGATTTCAAATGGACTATTGTAAAGACTTAGCACTTGTCTCATACCAAAGTTTCCTGTTTTCCCTGCTTTTTGTTTGAAAACTTCATGATTTTGCCCTGATTTCTCTGCCTGTGTTACGACCCAGGCTAAATAATTTGACCACGACATATCAGATTTGCCCTTATAAAGAAAACACTTCCCAGCCTTCCCTGCACTATGACCCTTAACCCCATAACTGCTGCATACCTGCTGTATGTGATATCCATTTGGGTAAACCCAGTGCTCCTTGGCCCATGACCTCACGACATGACCTCCAGTCAAGCTCCTGCCCTTCTTCTAAACACTTCATTACTATGCCACTCTCCTGTTTGCAAAAAACACAGCTCCCTTTAAATAAACCAGTCTCCGTTATGTCTGCTTCATGGTTGTTGATTAAGTCCTGTCTGGTTTATTCCTGTTTGTTGGCTGACCTTCAGCCTGCCTTATGTTTCTCAGCATTGCCCAGCCCTTGGGTTTGTTTGGTTTTAATAAACCCAGAACCCTGTCTTTTTGTCTTTTCCACCTCTTAACACGTAGTAAGTATTCTATTGTCATGAGTATGCATAGTACGCTATTCATAAGTTAACAATCTGTCTGGATTTGTACCTGCATCTGCATGATTTTTTTCAAAATGGAGAACATTTCTTAGATGAATTCCCTTAATGTATTACTAAATATTTCAGAACAAATAGATGGCTGAACGTTTTTATATTCAAATGAACAAATCAAGGAGTAGAGTCAAGGCCTGACGTACCTCTGCTTGCACCCAGAATTAAGCAGAATTAAAGTGTAGTCACATTGTGCTATATACAAAACATATTATACATATTTATTTATGTTTATGTTTTATTTATTATACATATTTATAACAGTCAGGATCACGAAGGTGAAGAAATAATAAGCGCAGATTATATAATATATTCCCTACGATGTACTTTGGCCAAATAGTGGTGGCCAGTTTTCTTGCGATTTCACCGCCTCCCAAAACCAGGTGTAAGTGAACACCATGTGTGTTCTTAACTTTTATCGACAGTTTTGTAGCTGTGAGATTTTCCACAGCTTTCTTGCTACCAGTAATTATGTGTAATTATTTATTCATGACAGATTGTGTATTAATACGAGACCATTTGGTGAAAGAACTATTTAGGGACACTTTGCATCTTTTAATACTGCTTATACTTCAAAACTACCCTTATTATAGCACATGCAGCAAGTCGGGAACAGATTTGCTAAATCCTCATATATCTTAGGGGAAAAAATAACATTCAACATGAAAACAGGACTTGCTTTCACACATTTACTGTATATGAAGTTTATTCTGAGCATAGCTTCCTTTTCATTCAAAACAATTAATAAAACGTGCATCTCAGCTGGATTAATGTCCTTCACACGTTTCTGATTGAAAAGTATTTTTTCTATTTTTTGTAATACGTATTACATATTCCCACATTATCTTGCAGTCCTGAGCTTTTTGTCACCTTTTTCAGTAGCTGCTCCGAGGCATACTTTGCACTAATGAGCATATAAGATGAGCTGCATCCTTAGTAAGTGAAGCATTAATTTCACATGCACTCTGAGCACATGATTTGGCTTCATCAAGTTGCATTTTGTGCAGATATGGCCTTCAGTACAACAATGAGCGAACAGGTACCAGCTTAAGTAGATTACGACAGTCGATAAATGAAGTGATGAGCAAGTGGGTAAGTGAACTGGATTAACAAGTGAATGAATGCTTCAGTAAATGAATTATTTATGTAGTGCATGAGGAAATGAGTAAGTTAATTGGCCAGGTGAGTGGGGGTAAGGGATGAGGGGTGGATGAGTCAATAATTAATCCAAACGACGGAAACCAGGTCCAATTAGGAACTCCTATGTATAGGAAATTGAATCTCTCTTCTAGAAATAATGAAATAAAGGAAATGATAAGCACAGACTGCCAGGTCAAGTGCAGCAATCACAGTTTTCTTTGGTTTACACTTTTCATAATGAGTAGTGAGACACAGCCTGGACTGAATAATCCACTTTCTGCCCAGGTAATTAAAGTGATCATGACACCACATAGTAGATATGACACTGAAGATTGAACAGTTACTGCATCTTAATACACATCCCGTCTGCATATGCTATTTGGGCTATTCAGGGATGTTCAGAGTCGTGTCTGAGGTCTTTAGCTGCCCTATTTATAGTTAAACTGCAGGCATTTACTGTGTATAAGGGAAAAAACACTGCAGTATTATTTATAGGGAGTTCCTCAAGGTACAGTCTGTCCTTATTAAGCTATGTGCTTGATTTATAACAAAATAACATATTTTTAAGTATAAAAATAACAGGATTATCAGGATTGACCCAACTTTCCCCTGATATATATTAACTGAATAAAAAAATTACTAAATTAAAATTATAGTTATTTCTGACTTTTTACAATGAACAATGGTTTATGGTTGATGCCGAAAGTCAAAACAATATCTCCTAGAAATATCTCCTAGAAAACAATATCTTCCCTTATACATTCTGCAGGGACACTATCTATTGGTTGTGTGTTTTTACAAGCTACATGTGAATCACAGTGCAGTGTCCTGTAACTTGGTGCCTAGGGCAGGATTTGGGGCCTGGGAGAGCTTCACACTCTCCAGGCCAACATCAAGCACAATCATGAGCAAATTTGTATCTCCAATGCACCTAACTTACATGTCTTTGGACTGTGGGAGGAAACCAGAGTACCCGGAGTAAACATATGTAGACACTGAGAGAAGATGAAAAGTCCAATCTGGAAAAACCTTTCCAGATTGGACTACCTGGGGATTGAACACATTAGTGACTTCCAAATTTTAATCAAGTTAGTTTCAATCTAGGCCATGTTGGGAGACAGTAAAGTACAAATCCTTACCATGCCACAAGTCAGTCAAGTTAAAATTCAAGTTAAGTCAATCAAAAAGGTCAAATTCCTTTGAGTCGGTTACATTTAAATCTGAGTTGAGTTGTGGGTCAAATCAAGTTTAGATCTGAATGTAGTCATGAGATGGTCAAGTTCAAATTTACATTTTGTGCTGGTGAATGTGTGATGGAAGCATGACTCTAGGCTGAGATACTAACTTGAGTTAATTTGATATGACACAGTTTATTAATAGGCTGTGTCACTCGGCAGCAGATGGTGGGATTTTCAAAGTGCTGCTGATATTTCTACCTGACTGGCTGGTATATCAGTGCAAAAATGAACCTTCTGTGCACGTATTATTTTGGGTACATATGGGGACATGGGTAGTCTGTTGGACTGCCTGTACTATATCCAAATCCATAGTTGGTGATGGTTTGGAATTTGACAGTGGATATGCATCATACCGACTTATGCTGCTTGGTACATTTTTATGGTTGCACTTGTGCCTGATATTCCTGTTCATGTGTTCTTCTCTTGCAGGAGCCTCGAGGTCAGAATGATGCAAGAGCCAGGATCTTCGGTAGCTTAATTCCTCTGGGAGGAAAAGACAGATTAGGGAGAAGTAGAGCAAGGTGACAGAGGACCATGTACACTCTCTCCTGTCCACTGGATACAAGATAGCTGCGATGCCCTTTGCTATTTAAAAGAACACACTAATTTATCTTGTACCTGAGCTCTTCATTGCTTATTGAGGAATACTGCGTGCCTCAGCTGTATTCACAGACCGAAATTTGGAGATCCATTAAAAGACTTGTCCATTTTTCTGACCTCTCTTGTTGTCTAAATGGTATGAACTGATGGAGAGAAGAAGGAAAGATTTTGGAGAAAATCGAGACAGAACCAGAAAGTAAGAAAAGAAACTGAAGCATCTGCAGAACAGGGAGCACTGGGAATACGGCCCTTGGAGATTTCGATAGTGCTATTCTACAGTCTGTTATATAATCCCCTGCTGGAGACGAAAAGCAGGGTTTTGACAGCTATCCTACCCTATATTACCCTCTGTTTATAAAATTGAGCCAAGCAGTTTATCAGGATTTAATCTATTCACTTGTGGTAGGATGACGAGGGAAACCCGGTCTTCATGGTGGCCCCTGTGGCTCTTAGCCTTAATGGGGTACTTTCATTCTGCAGAGGCCTTGGAGTTCGGGGGAGCACCGGGTCAGTGGGCTCGCTATGCCCGCTGGGAAGCAGGCTCGATTGGAGAGCTAAGCTTCAGTCTGAAGACCAATGTGAGCAAGGCTCTTGTACTGTACCTGGACGATGGAGGCAATTGTGACTTTCTAGAGCTCTTGATCGCAGACGGACATCTGAAGCTGCGTTTTGCTATCCACTGTGCTGAGCCAGCCACCATCCACATGGAGACACGCGTTAGTGATGACCGCTGGCACATGGTCCTTCTGACGCGCAACTATCGTGAGACTATGCTTATGGTGGATGGTGAGACCAAGGTGGCGGAGGTCCGCTCTAAGCGCAGGGAGATGGCCGTAGTCAGCGACCTATTCGTGGGAGGAATTCCACCAGACGTTCGTCTGTCTGCCCTCACGTCAAGCACGGTGAAGTACGAGCCTCCGTTCCTGGGCCTTATTTCCAACTTGAAGGTTGGCGAGATGCCTCCTACTCTGCTCAACAGCCAAGGAATTCAGAGTGACCTGGAGTACTTGTGTACCAAGCAGAACCCATGTCTCAATGGAGGATTCTGTGTTGTCCAGTTTGGAGAGGTGCATTGTGATTGCTCTCACACACGCTTCCGGGGGAAGTACTGCAAGGACGGTAAGAGGAAAGAGCTATTTTTATTGCTTAAAATAATAAAGCATGCATGTTTGGTTTTGGAGTGTATGAGAATAAGTCTAGTGTAAGGCAGTACACCAAATTATGATCTTGTGGTGTTAAGAAATTATATATATGTATGACTGTATGGCTTTTGCTATGAGGTCTGCCGTTTTCTGCCACCTAACAAAAAACAGACACAGGGACTCTATTTGCACGTCAGACACAGAGACTGGGGACTAATCCTCAAAATACTTGAGACTTGACTCAGACTCTAGAATCAGGACTTTTTGAACTTTGAACAAGCTTTTTTTGGCATGTTAACATTAATGACATATCTGACAAGCCGAATGTCATTCCCTCCCTTATTATCATGTAAGCTGCCACAGCTGACACAAGCATAAGAGACTTGAGACTTGAATTGGATTCTATCTCAAAGACTTGAGACATGGACTTGCAAAAAATGACTTGTGAGCATCTCTGACAAAAAGGAACCGAATGGTGGACTGGCTACACTAAATTGCCTCTGAATGAGTGTGTGCATGGTGCAAAGTGTTCCCTGGATAGGATCCTTGATCCATTGCAAACCTGAACAGGATGGAGCAGTTAATGAAAGTGAATAAATGGATGCTTGGGTCAGGATGCTTGAGTGCATTTGCAGTCCTTTAGTCTGCTTTTACTTACTAACATAAGCCATGGACACACTACACCAGGGGGATGACACAATGCCATGATTTTTTTCCCTACCAAAATATGGACATCAGCAAGAAGCAAGTGATCCGAGTTGTTTGTGTGCTGAAATGCAGAGAGTAAAGAAGGGTAAAAAGAAAATAATATGGGTGAAGGAATAGATTGGGATACACAGCCAGGAGGGATTGTCTGTTCTCCACCACTTCTCTTTATTAACTCAGTTGTGGTACAGGTCATAGGAAGCATGAAAAAGGCATGGGTACTCCTGCCAAATGTCAGTACATTTTTTATCCATTTCTTTGGTCCATGAAGCCCACGAAACTTTTGCTGTAGTGATGCTTGTTGTCGTTTATATACCACCCCCCACCCTCCCACCTCACCCCCTTGGGTTATCCCTGACTCAGTAACTTATCATTGGCTGAAGCTCATCACCGCACTCACTCCCAGTCATAACCTGGTCGCAACACTTTTCACACTACAGGAACTGGACTCACCAAGAGGCTCAGCTCTTGAGCATGATATTAGATATTTTTAGATATTTTTGTGGAATCGGCGAGTCTCTCAGATCACGTCTTTGAACAATTCATACAGAGTTCAAGAGCCGATTTCGGAGCCCCGAGCAAATGCCGATTTGCCTCCCAGCTATAAAATCGCTGCTAAAATGATGCATTGTGGTTTATAAAGGATGCTCTGGTCTGGTAATGTTCTGAAAGGGAACTCTATGTAGCATCTTCTACATAGAATAAGGCTTCCTACAGAGAAATAAACCCAAGAAAACCTTTAGATTTTTTTTTTCAGGTACAGATTATGAACACGCTTCCTATGTTTGATTTGTTAGTGTTTATTTTGAACAGGAGGGTTCGTAGTGTTCTATTACTTAGCATGATTGTGAATACTTGGAGTTAGACATCAGTATGTTCCTTGACATTGTTCCTTGGTCAAGCTGTAAGAATGGGATTTTTATATAGCTACATATATCTTTGTGTAGATTATGATTAATCAAGTGAAATCCTGGCCCGATAAATGAAAGGGTTCGCATTTAATAGTGGTCAGCAGCAGACTTTGTTGACTTTTCTGTGTGCAGGTTCAGCATTTTGCCCCAGTCTGGGCTCCCTCAAGACTTATAAAGCACAGGCACCGTTTCAAGATAGATGGAAACTAGGCTGAACCTTTTACTTTGCCTTTCTCTAAAACAAATTTCTTCCAATTCCCAGCCAATCACTCTTTTCCTTCCTTGCCAGAATGCCATGCAATTTCAAGCTGAGGATCTCTGACCTCCCCAACCCCCCCACCCCCCACTATGCTTTTCTTGTTTTCTCTCTTTCACCATCAACCGCTTTTTTGAGAGATTTTCATCTTTGTGCTCTCGCTTGCCTTAGAAATTTTTTTTTGTGCTGTAACTCACTTTTGCTGTATCTTCTATTAGGCCTGTCTTTATTGCTTTTATTTTTGTTCACCTTCTTGTCTTTGCCTACACTGGCATTACTTTATGATTCTCCTCTTCTGTTGCAAATCCTCCGTCTCCAAATCCCTTATTTTTTTTGCTCGTTTGTTCTTTAACTTCCTTGCCATTTATCTTCTCACTCTGTTTGTCTATCCTACAGTGGATGCTGTATTTTTTTTTGCTGCTCACCGTACTTTCTTTTCCTATTATCACCCCTCCCCCATACATGTTTAAGGGTCGCTTTTTTTATTACAAGAAATCCGTAAGATTTATTTTCAAGGTGTACAAACCCGGACTGAAATTAGCAGCATGTCTGCTCACTGTTGGAGCTTCTGGTGGCTGACAAAAGTGTCTGGATCATTTCTCCCTCCTCTTTCACAAGTGTTTATTCACCCTTTTCTCCTTTAATGTGTCTCATTTTCACTTCTCTCGCTGCATTGTTCTCCATCTCCAACTCCCCCATGCCGGGATGAAGTGTATCCTGGTGGACTGCTGATGCCGTTTTGCTGTTGGCATATGCAGGATACAGAATACCAGTGCACGCCCACTCTGACTGCAGGAAATATTTGTTCTCTCGGAAAAATCTAAGAACGAGTAAAGGAGGGAGGGAGGAGGTGACGGGGATGGACAGAATGCTAATTGGTTTATTTGTTTTTTTATGTTGCCGAGTCACTAAATTAGGGGTTTGCTGTTTGGTCTGTAAGAAATACCCCGAGGGCGGCACGGTGGCGTGGTGGATAGCGCTGTCGCCTCACAGCAAGAAGGACCCGGGTTCGATCCCTGGGTAATTTCTGTGTGAAGTTTGCATGTTCTTCCCGTGTTCGCGTGGGTTTCCTCCGGGTACTCCGGTTTCCTCCCACAGTCCAAAGACATGCA
>JAOVVG010000034.1:4140499-4152803 GCA_028566375.1 Leptodoras nelsoni | reverse complement strand
TAAATATATATATATATATAATATTAATAAATAATAAATAATAATATTAATAAATAATACATAATAATAAATATATATCTAAAATAAAAATACCACAGATCCTGGTTCAGTTGTTATAAATGAGTTAACAGGATTAATAATAATAATAATAATAATAATAATAATAATAATAATAATAATAGGCAGCCTAAAATGAATTTTGTCAAAGCAAATGTCTGACCTGGATTTATCTACTGATCTCTTCCTCCGTGTCTATTTGAAATGCAGTTTGTGCACATGTTTCTCCTCACCTGTGAGCACAGGGTCAGAGGAGACAGCTGCCAAAAGCTAAATTGGTGCTTCAGTGAGCCTCATCCCTGATTCAGTCTGCAGATTATCATCTTTCTGAGTGTGTTATAGAGGGGCAAATCCCTCGCTGTGTCAAACAAGAGCACAGCCTACCTCGCCAGGTGCAGGAGATTGACCTCAATGCCAAACATCTGGCCAGGTGCAGCTGGGAGTACTGATGGATAGCGTTTTAGCATTTTATCGACTCCAAATGTATTCCTCAGTCAAATCTGCAATGCAAAGTAAGGATATTGTATTGAGTGCAGCTGTAAAAAGGCAAAGGTAGCAACAAAAAGAGCAAAGTCGCTGGAAAAGTGGGTCATCAGACAACCCCAAACTCCCTCTTGTCTTCAAATGAGCTGTAGTGCTCTTGTCAGGTCATCCCCCGTTGAGCTCAATCGATAGAAGCCTGTATGTGGTGCCTGTTGGTGTATCAGGGTCGGTCTGGTATTGGATGTCAGGTTGGCATTGTGGATGTCATACAGCACATGTTCATTTGAATTTGGTACAGGGATTTAATAGAATAACAGCATCATTCCTATTAACACACATTTTCCCCCAGTGGCCTGAGATCATATTACAGTTTTGACATTTTTTTGGCAGTTCTCAGGATACATCATGCACAAGTCTATTTTTAAGGCAGCTTAAATAAAAAAAATCACTCATTTGTGCAATACAAGCTACATATCCATGTTTGTTTTAGTTTAGCCTTTTAATTGGTTTGTTGCCCTATTGTGTTCACCTGTTTTATATTAGTCCTTGATTAGTTTGTACTTTATATCTTCTGCATGTATTTGTTGTGAAGGCTTACTATACATTGGTACTACTATTATTATAAGCATCATTATAAGTTTCCCGTTTTCTGTCAAGTGTTTTGACATTCTACAGATTTATGGAAATTTTCACAGGCATGGCATTCAGAACTTATTATAGAATAGACATATGTATCATACACGAGTCATCCATAATAACCTTTAGTACTTTTAAAAACGCTGCTGTTGGCTTACTACGGCTTGCTATCTAAGCAACATACTGTGCATCTTGTCAGTCCTGAAAGTGATGCCATGCTCCCAGAACAGCCTACATCCTATAAACTTGGCTGCCATGTACTACAATTCCCATCAGTCACCATAATTGTCATGTTCATGCACTCCTGGTTTCAGTCACTATCCCATATATACTGGCTTTGGACTCTGTCATCACAAATGAATGGTCAGTATATTCCTGCCGAACTTACCCAGCCTTCCTATGGGTTTTGCTATTCTGGTTTTTAACTGTTTTTTGGCTTCCTGGGTTTTCAATATTTGGATTTTGTCTCGTTTATGTAGTTTGCTGATGGGATTTCTACCTGTTATCTGACCTTCTGTGACCTGTCTCATGTTTTGGATTGTTTGCCAACGTTTTATAATAAACATCACCTGTAATTTCGACCATCTTCAGCAGCTTGAACATGCAGAATATTTACCATTCTTGCCTGGTTAGATCTAGAGACTATCCGAGGACACCGAATAAACGGTATGGATGTACTCTGGATTGGAAGTCCAACCTAAGACATGATGGTCATACACCTTAACACCCAGGGCCAATTTAGCATTGCCAGTCCACCATGACAGCTAGAAACCCACATTGGCATGGTGAGAACATATCACACAGTTGCCACAGAGACAGCAACCCATGCTCGGGGACTGTGAATCAGGGAACTGTGAGACTGTAGTGGTACCCACAGGATGTTCAGTGTCGTTTTGATGAAGTTGTGGTAACAAATCACCGCCAGAACACTGGAGCCACATTAATACATACAAAACAAAACAAAAATGTATCAGATTTAGCCAGCTATTGTTAAAGTGAGCAATGGACTTATAAAAGAACCAGCACTTGATCTACTCAAGAAAGGTGCATCATGATGGTAATATTTGTATTGAAACACTTTCAGAAATGTACTTTAGTTCTTCAGAACATAAATGTTTCTCTGACGAGTTTGTATAGGAAATAAATTGCCTGCGTTGTCTGAAAGAGTGACGTGCAAATGGTGTTAAAAGCATGCATAATGGCAGTGGTAACATTTTTACATGCAACTGAAATGGGTTTTCTCCATCAGCTAAGTGACCTCTGTGTGCACTGAAGCGGGGCTAGTGGTGAAAGCAGTCAACTTGAGTGTCAGCCGTATTCCATCTGAGGGTTAACATCCAATTACTGACATACACCCATATATTAGAGTGACAACAGCATCGATGATCGATGTCTCCTGATGCCTCTTGGTAGGATTAGGGATCCTGAAAAGCTCTCATTTGAAACCAAACCCCATTGGGAAATAAGAGAAGGAAAACATCCTTCAATGTATTTTTGTTTTTTATTATGTGACTTGCATGCACCATGTACCATTTGTAGCCTTTTAAGACCCCCCCCTCCCCCCAACTCTTTATTGTTTTGCATAATATCATAATTTGGGAATCAAAAAACATCTTTAATCATTTTTGCTTTCAGTATTTCTCTCCAAGTTCGCTTTCATTTCTTTTTATCGCTACACATTACTATGCACTTGCCCGTAGCTGCGTTCTCAAATAAGATCTATGCTTATTATTTGCTGGAGCTGCACCATCCAAACACGCTTGCAGGAAATAATTCCCTTGTGCTTTCAACCTCAAAATGCCCTCCCATTTACATTATATATCCTGTTCCACACTAAGGAAATATGGCCCTGATGGGCCACCACGCCTGGAGCGATTGGTTCCTTCCACTAATGGAATGGGCTGGGGAGTAACTGACTGGACAGGTGTTGTCAGGACGAATCATCGAGATGAAATGCTGAACATATGAAACAGTATTTTGGCAAATATTCCCACGCTACACTGCAGAACGTCTTTGCTGGCTGCCTACAAAGAGTTCATTTCCTCCTGAAATGGAATTTATCATATTTAACAGTACTGAAATGCCCTGAAGAAGCACTGACTCCTTGAAATATCCAAACAACCCCCAAAATGTCTTTTCTTTTCTTTAGTTAACAAGTGAATCATTTTAAGTCTCTTAAGAAATTTGAGTAATGCATAGTGCATTTCCTGTTCTTAACAGATAGTTGTTCTTGAGATTACGGCAGTTATAGGATCAGTAGAAAACTGGTTGCTTTGCTCCTTATTGGAATGCAATAACAGAGATATGCAACTAATGCATGCAGTGATGTGTATACAAATGTCTGGATAAGCTCCTGTGTGCATTTGTAGGCACCTGTGCATATTTCATTCACTATGGATATGCGTATTTCTTGAGTACTCAATTCAACCCTACTGAAATACTTTTACAGCATCCACAATCAGACCGTAGCCCTTCAAATGATAACCCTTGAAACAAACAAATTGCATCCTGTACTTTATCAAAATGTTGGCTGTTACGGATAAAAAAAAAGAGCTGGACATGACTTGATTAGCTAGAGTGGGATTTGTTCATGTACAACATACAGTTTAAATCAAATAAATGGTGAGTCTGTAGTAAAAAGACATCAGTGCATCAGTAAAAAGCTTCCCTCTCTCTCAAGAGAGAGAGAGAGAGAGAGAGAGAGAGAGAGACAGAGAGAGACAGAGAGAAAGAGCGCCTATCAATGGCTGCACTTGAGTGAGCACTTATGTTCTTTGTTCCCTAACTCTTCCCTGATGTTACTTTTTGTAAAGTGCTTATAGACCTCTACTTGAGTCCTACACAATCCTCTGCTGTCGATTGCTTTACGATCTAGCTGCTGATGAAGCTTGTTTCTTTAAAACACCATCAGAGTTTATTTACCAACCCCACTTCCAGAAAAATTGGGAGACATTCTAAAAATACAATAAGAACCAACACCTGTAATTTGTTAAATCAGTTGAACTTTTATTTACCTGATAAAAAAGACAAAAAAAAAAAAACATTTTCAGTGTTTTCACTGAGAAACCTAATTGTATTTTATATTAAAAACAATAGAATGTGATGCCTGCAACACACAAAAAAAAGTTAGGACAGAGGCAAAATAAGACTGAAAAGGTTATACAAATAACCACAAAACAGGTGAGGTCGTTAAGGCTGAGTATAAAAGGAGCATCCACCAAAGGCTTAGTCTTTGCAAGTAAGGATGGGTCATGGTTCACCACTTGTCTTCCAAACTTCATGAGAGAATTGTCAGTCAGTTCAAAGACAATGCTTATTAGTGCAGGATTTCAAAGAATTTAGGTCTTTCTGCATAATATCATGAAAAGTTTCAGGGAGTCAGCGGAAATCTCCATGCATAAAGTCCAAAGGCGGAAACCGCTTCTGAATGCGAATCTCCAAGAGTAGATAGACATGCATAACAGGAACAATATTAGATAATTTATTGGAAAACTGGTCAATAAGCTTGGAAAGTGGTGTTAGAATCTAACAGGGACTTGAGGTGGACTGGAAGCCAAAAAAAACTGATATATAGCTACTGGATAAACTGTTTTAAAATCCAGGGCCATGAAAGTTGGCATTGGATTCCTTCTAAAAGACATGTCGGTCTAGTCCTTGGCAAACTTTATACTAGAGTGGGACAGTCTGACATACAAAGGCTTTAATTGCACAGTGAATATCTTTTACTTAAGGTCATAGGCATCTCTAATATGTTTGAACAACATATTTGGCTCTGTAGCCTTTTTCGCAATGTCAGCATAACCCCCAGGCTTCTACCTGCCCCATGGCTGGGGCAGTGTCCTCACTTGTCCTTTGACCTATGACTCCAAACATCAGTGTTTTTGAAGCGCTGATCACCTGACTGAATTAGTGTTGATGTCAACACCACGACTTTCAAAAAGGATGTGCTGCTGTTTTTTTTGCAAGTCTAACCCCTAAATATTACCCCAGCCAACCAGCCCAGTGCGATCACAGCTCTTCTATTATTTACCATTAAATTCAAAAACACAATATTAAAACTGTTCCACAGCCACAGGATCACATGACTCATGCAAATATTATTTGTTGGTGTTCTGGGAAGCTTGACAGAGCACATAATGGGGAGGTTCATGCTTAGCTGGAATTATATGAAATGCAAGCATATTGCACAAAATGAGCTATTTTATCATGATTTTCTAGCCCAAGTCTTGAAATTCTTTCATTTACATATATGTCGAACAGGATAAACGGCAAAGTAAATGAATACAACTGTGCCCTCAGCTTATGTATCCTCATTTAAGAATTTCTTTGTAATGATGAATGTCCAGTATCACTGAAAGTGACTTTTTCCCCCCATAGATTTACTGTCCTTCATTTGATTAGTCTACAAATAAGACCATTTTATTCCAATATACTGTACATGCCATTCTGTGTCCATGTTTACTTTGATGTTTGGATTGGTTTGTGGATCATAAATGGCAAAAAACCTTAGTATTAGTACTACACTTGTTACCTGGTACCTGTAGCTATTAAGTTATGATTACAATAGATAATCTTTCAGATATACTGAATAATTCACAGTATCTTTAATTCCTGTACAAATTTCTTACCTGAAGAATCATCAGTGTCATTACTGTATTTTTTTCTGGATGTGTTTATAATTTCTAATCATTTTTTCCCTCTCTCTTTCTCCCATCTGCATGATCTTTCCCTGGAGCAGAAGATTACCCAGTGGAAGGTAAGAGCACCGTTTTCACTTGCTCACTTTGAAGGCATCTCGCCATATGCCGGCGTTAAAGCTAGACTCTAACATGATGAATTTGCGCTCCCTCGTCCGAGGGGCATTGTCAGCTTGGACTGCGGTTTGGATGACTTTACAGGGGCTTTTGATTTGCTGCTACAAAGCAAAGATTGATTTCTTGAACCCTTCTTGTTTACCCTCTCAAAGCAACCCTTTCCTTTTTCTCATTACTTGATTTTATTTTGGTTTGCACCTACTGCTTAGCTGTGGTGTATAAAGGATACAAATCACTGATTATTTGGGGGAAATGATAAGCAGGAATGCATGGCATAGATTTATGAGAGACACTGACCTTGACTACACGAGCTACATTTTAGATTAGATCATTATGTATGCATCCTTCAGGCTATAATTAGCTCCGTTTATTCTTCTGGGGAAATCACAATTTTAATGGGTTATTTGTTTAATGGGTAGAATGCTAACCACACCATCTCCCAGTTGGAAGCCTTGCATTATTGTACAGGGTCAGTGCTCTAGGGGTAACCTGCTAACACCAGTTTGCCTCATGGCTCTCAGAAACAGCAGTGAATGTAGAATGTGGCATTCCTCCTTATGCTTGGAGAATATTGTTTATATACTAATGGATTCCCTGCTGGCCGGGTTTGACTGTAATTGATAGGTGGCATACACGGGTCTGGCTCTTTCAGGCTTGTTTCCTGGGATAAGCTGCAGGTATCCGTGAACACTGCCTATCAGAATTCACAGCTGATGAATTATCCCGTCTATCCAGACTCGAGTCTTGGGAGAGAGTCACTATGGCAACACCAGCGGCCAGATGTTTCTAGAGGAGGCAAGCTGTTATTGCTGGTGGAGGTTGAAGATTGATACGAATGAATAGGATAAGAAATGAAAGGGGTGTTGTTTCATATCGATGTCTAGACAAGGTAACTTAGTTGACTAGGGTTAATCTGAAATCCATTACAAGCAGCCCACAGGGGGGCTGGCAAGGAAAAACTTTAAGATATGAAGAAGGAACAATAGACGAAGGAATATTCTGGACAATATACAGGAGTGGAATTGTTAAGCTAAACAGTACCAAGTAGAGTACTGTGTGAAAGTCTTAGGCACCCTAATGCAACACATTACATAAAAGACCACGGAAAACATAATGAAGGCTGTTGGGGTTTGCATGCAAATAAAGAAGTAATGTGACAGTTAGAGTCTCCAGAAGAGCTGTGGCAGATTGTCCAAGACGCTCAGTAAAACTTACCAGCTAATTACTGTACAGTACAATGCAGAAGTCTTAGGCACATCCGAAGACTTAAAAGAAAACATTATAAAGTGCAGTAAATGGTAATTCACTAAAGGATGTCCATATTTGACATGGCTTTTTTATTAAGCAGGTACAAGGTTCTCAGGTGCAATGTGTGCAATGTGTTTATAAGGAAATTAGCTGGTAAGTTGTACTCAGCATCTTGGAGAATCTGCCACAGCTCTTCTGGAGACTTTGACTGTCACACTTACTTCTTTGTTTTGCATGCATGAAAAACCTTCATTATTTTTGTCTGAAATGTCATCTGGTATGTGGTGTATTTTTTTGTATATGTGCTTTTGTTACTGACATACAAATTCTTGGGTATTATAAAATCTTTTTTGTACTGACTCAAGAATGCAGAAAAAGAACATCAATAACAAAAGTTGTACCTAAAATCAATAGAGTGCCTAAGACTTTTGCACAGCACTGTATATTCTATATACGCATATTGTGAATAAGTCTTTATGGTTGGAAGCATTATGGTTACAGCAGCAGCTCCTGGGTACGAATCAAAACAGTATGGATTTGTGATTATTCACTGAAGCGAGGCTGAGTTTTAGAAGTGTAGAAGTGACTAGGGATGCGCTGATCCAATGTCTTTCCATTTTCAATACGATTCCAATATAGGTGCTCAACAGTGTTTGAATGAAATCACTGTGTAAGCCTTGGAGGACCTATTGCACATCATAGAAAAGATCACTATATTCTTAAAGACAGTTGTATGCTTTGTCCGTATATAATATCCTTTTCATTTCACTGTGTCTGATAGGAATATATGGTGAACCCATTTAAAACATGTACTCGGTGTGTTTCGGTGAAGGCTCAGCATTGGAACTGTACTTGGTATTCACAATCATTAGCTTATGCTTCTTGCAATTTGCATTCTGGACTGAAATGGCAATTTTCTGTTTCGTTTGTTTATCATAGTTGCACAGTTTTAAAGAACCAACCAGCATTGATGGTGTTCAAAATACAGCTGAAAGGAAAACTAGGGGTGAGTCTAGGGTAGGGGTGTAACAATATGGTGTATTGTATTGTTCAAGATCAGGTTTTCAGTTGGGTGTCACAGTATAGTCAGCAAACTAAAGAATATAGTAGGCAGTTCATCATATTACCAGAAGCCAAACTGGATAAAATATCATATTTTCCTGAATCTCTGCTGAATTTAGGCAGCCTTTTTTGATTTTTGACTTTTTTATTACCACAAGCACACATCTAGTGCTTCAGACAGCAGCATGCCTGGAAACATTGCTAGCTAACAGCAGGATGGGAAGTAAAAAGCACCCTGCTTCAGACACGCCCCATTGAGAATGCCATCCGTGTAAGCTTGGCCAGGGAGCTAATGTTTAATTAACCGTGTTTGTTTATTTATTTATTTATATATTTAATTCTAATTTGCAGCTTTTTTCCATTATGTGCTGGTCATATTGAGATGCCAGCATAGTGTATAGAATCAAATTTCCTATGTGTGGGGGGGGAAAAAACAAACAAAAATCACACATCCATACCTCCTATTTTCCTGTATATGACTTGCATAGCATATCTTACTTCCCTCATGCATGTGTATCAGAGTTTCTCGGGTGATGGCACGAGTCGAGAGCAATCCTGACCAATTGGAATGTGCTGGTGAACCGGAATGTGATGAAGTGTCCTGATCAGTTTCACTCTGCTGCCTGGTAGGGAGTGAGAGAAATGTCTGTCCCGCTGGGAAAGCTGCACTCTTGACATCAGAGCTGAACCGTCTCACCCCGAGAACATGCTTATTTACATTTCACAGGGAAAAAAGGGTTGATGCATGGTGGTTTTTTCGTGAACTCGAGCTGATGCAATACCTGTAGAAGTATGGTAGGCCAAAGCAGCTCCTTGTAGTTTAAATCAGAATTCAAACATTTAAACATTAAATATTCAAACTAATCAAGTCAACGGCATTTGTGAACTTGCATCTGCAGAAAGTCTTTTTCAGTGTGTTACACCACCATGTCACACAGCAGGAGCAGCAGTTTGTACTACTATCTTTTCAAACTGCTGCTCCTGCTGTGTCACATGGTGATGAAACACACTGAAAAAGACTTTCTGCACACGCAAGCCCACAGATGCCCGTGATTGGCCAGTGTCACAGTGACTGATGAGGGATACAGAGGGTCAGATCCACAGAGCACGGTTCTCCCTTGGACTCTCCAAAGATAGAAGGAACACTTTTCTGTTGTGCCACTCAAAAGACTTATGTTGCGCCACTCAGCAGACTGAGAAGATTTTCTTCTTTCTGCTCACACAGTAACATGACAAACTGGGCTTTGTTTGACTTTTTAATTTGAACAGTGATAAAATAATTCACTGAGGGATGTCAGGAAGAGCTAACAGAAAAGTAATAGTGGAAACTGATATAGTTGACATTAAAAATTAATAGGTGGCAAACTGATGTGATGTAAAAAGACTAAAACATTTCTAGGTTTGCTTTTACAAGGAAATGAGCTCATTCAGGGTGATTGTGTTTGAATGCCTGTGAAGTCCTCCAGTGACCACAAACCAGAGGAAGTCACATGACAAGTTCAACCAATCAGGCTTGTTTCTCACCCAGTCCCAGAAAAGGCTAGCTTTTACACATGGTGTTGGGCTTCACTTGTTGAGCTGAGTACAGCTGGCCCCAGACAACCTGTAGAAACCGTGGACCCGAGTTCCTCCGTTCCTTGGTTTGGAAACATGCTTTGACAATGATACACCATACTCTTGGTAGCTTCAAAACATTTGATTACATGTAGCCCAAGGTTTGCATGCGCATCTCTAAGCACATTAGTGCCATTATAAATGCAACGCTCTTCCTTCACAGATCTGCTCACTGTCATGGAGTATTTGAGGATTTGAGGCATCAGTTTAATCTCTTAATTAAGATACTGGCAAACAACTCCCATGGACACCTTCTGAGGCCACGCATACTTAAGATGGATCTTTAATTGTAACCGAAGTTTTGTCCCCCTGCAGTTCAGTCTACACTGCCCTATTTTTCTGGAGTTCTGTCTAATTAGGGGCATTGACCGAGTGCTTGAAAGGTTGGACTAGATTGATGAGATCCAGGCAGCTTTAAACCCCAGCAGGAGGAGGGAACACAGAACCTGGAGGTAATTTGCTGAGAAAGCTATGGAAATTGATGAGCTAGAAGTACAGTGACCTGGTTTTACAACTGGAATCTGACACACTTTCAGTACTACCAGAGACACCAGAATTATACCTAGAATAAACACAGACTCCAGGAAGGCAGTGAAATTGTCGATGGTACAGATTTTTCTCCAAAGTAGGCCAAGGTCAAGTATGTACAGAGGCAGATTTTTGTGTGTGTGGGCCAACATTCAGCATTCAGTCCTTTTCTTTCTCAGTCAGTCATTGATCTTGGTTTTATCAGAGCATGTAATATTTCCTCTCTGCAGCACTGAGAATTCAATTTGATCAGATGCTGATTAAAAGATCGGGGTTTTAGTTTTTCCGGCTCTTCCCAAAGGAACAGGAATTTCAGTGCTGTGGGATTTCAAAGGTTAGATTGGAAATGTGTTCAGCAGAGGATTATTCTAGAGGATCTAATTTATAGGATTTATGGATTCCCGGAAATACTGATCCTGAAGTATATTTTGGATGTTATTTTTTATGCTGTTGTTTGCTTGTCTAATTAAAGACTGCCATGTTAGAGCATACAACCTTACTTTCCCAAATCAGTCTCCCACATTTTCCTTAATGATCCATGAAGAACATACAAGAAACGTTTACCAATCTTGGATTTCAACTATATGATTCTGGGTCATTTTTATTTTCTGACTCTTCAACTCAACATAAATCGATGGTTAGTGAGTTCCTGAAGACTTCCTGTCAGTTTGAACAAGTGAAATCTCTCAAAAATACAATTGATGCTCACTGGATGGATTTCTTCCCCCTACCATTCTGTGTAAACTCTAGAGACTGTAGTGGGTGAAATTCCCTGGAGATTAACAGCTTCCAAAATACTCATACTCAAACCAGTCCATCTGGCACCAACGAGCGTGCCATGGTCATTATTTTCCCTTTGTTGTAACTGTAACTCAGAAGGGTGGAAGTGGAAGGTTTTTTGTGGGATTTTGTTGCATAGGCTGTTAAAGTACAGTAAAAAAGTACTGCAGTCTTGTAATTGGAAAATGCTTGTCAGGGCATAATGGGATGTTCCGAAGAAGTAGTTCACTGGCACACAGACTCTTCGAGTAGAAAATGAAAAATATTTCAGTCTAATGAGTGGTATTTAAGACCAAGGAACCATTTGAATGTAACTAACTAATTACTTTGTGTCTGCTTCTGCCCTGTTAAGGATGCACACCGTGTGCTTTAAGGTCAGGCAGACCCTTTTTTTTTAATGAAATGAAGGTCATACAGTGCACAAACACGAAGCAGAAGAACAGGTGCAAAATAGTTCTTATGGCAGGCACACCATGCATGTTGACAAGGTCTGGGATAAAGCGTTTAAGAAAGTCCACAAGGAGAAACACACACTCGCATGAAAACACCTCGAAACAGCTGTAACCCATAATTGAACTATAATACACTGCAATGCAATACTAGTTGACACTGCTAACACATATAGTTAGTCTTTTTTTTCTTTTTTTTTTCTATTTTGTGTGCCTGACGTATCCAACATCTTGGCAAAATAGCCTAATGAAAATAAGTAATATACAAAGATATATCCTGAGATAGAGATCTATAAGCCACAAATAGTTTAGTTGGAGTAGAAGCCTTTAACTGTCAAAACAAAAGCAATGCCCCAAAGCCCTTTTTTCACAAATCACTTTGAAACTGGAATATGTGTGTGTATACACATTCCTGTGCAAAATCTTAGGAACCCTATTTTTTAGTATACATTTTCTTATAGATGCTTATTCTTATGACTTCTGCATTAGAGTCTATACAATGATTCTAGACTTACTTTTCTGATACTAAAATACCATTAAAAGCACGTGTCTAATAATACAGGGGTTAGACAATGAAACTGAAACACCTGTCATTTTAGACCACAATAATTTATTAATATGGTGTAGGGCCTC
>JAOVVG010000034.1:3798740-3810573 GCA_028566375.1 Leptodoras nelsoni | reverse complement strand
GGTTGGTTCCTGCCCTTGCGCTCAGAGTTGCTGGCTGGGCACCGGCTCCCCCATGACCCCGTAACTGGGAATAAGCGGTACAGAAAATGACTGACTGACTGACATTACATTACATTACATTACATTACATTACATTACATTACTGTGCTTCAGATTAAAGCCTCTCAAAAAAAAGCTATAACTCTAAAGAAGAACCCGTAAGGGTACTATGGAGAACTCCTATTAGACTATTGGAAGAGCTCTTTTTTATATGAGAGTGTAGGATAGAGTGAATGGATGGTGTAGGGTTTGTGGAGCTGATAATTGAAGTGGCAGAAATGTTCTGTCCCAGTGTACTGGTGGGTGTGTTTGATTGTATGTTCATTAGATAATGAGCTGTGTGTGTGTTGGTGGCGTACTCTGTCTCCCGTGATTCAGTGAGGTGAAGTCTGTCACTCGCTGCTGATTTAATTAAATCAAACTGTTATTTGCTCTCCTGGTCATTAGAGAGAGGAAAGCAGGGCTTAGCAGTAATTATAGCTACGCTGTCATCCTGCCACTCAGCAGCGCGTCTCTCTGAGGCGGCAGATAGGTGCTCGAGGCTGGCACGCGCATACATGCGTACATGTGTACAGGTGTACTGGCATCCCTACAAAATTCTTCACTTGTGATTTAGAAGTGGTTTATTACCACGCAGAACAAACATACCAAGAATCTGACTCGATAAGAGAACATACATGCATGTGCATAAACAAGACATGATCAAAAAGCTCAAAGCCTTCCCATTTATTCCAAAGAACAATGCACATATATTATGTGCTGACAGTTTCAGCATAATTTCCAGCAGCTTGCATGCATCTGTTTTTATTCCTTTCAGAAGCAAATCTAGAAGCTTTCGTCTCTTATTTTCTGCCTTTTGTATATTCCGAATTATTGGAAATGTTGTCAAGGTACAACAGTGATAAATGACAGCCCTACTCCAGCAAATCCCGAAAGCAATTCTAAATATTTCAGTTCCAGTGGGTGGTTGGCACAGAAAGAGCATAAAGCTAATTAATCAGTTATGGAATAAACACTTCAGGATATATTGTTATAGGCAAAGAATCAATGACAGTGGCTGTGTAATATAGCCTGATATGAGCCAGATTTACTGTGACCACTCTGAAGATGATTCTGTTCCCATAACGATGTGTCCGGATATGTCTTATTCTTCATATACCACAGCAATGAACATCACGTTTGACTTTATATGATTATCTATTCACATTTATAGTTATGTTTAATATTGTGAATTGTATTGACTGGTGCTATGTATTTGATATGTAATGTTGGAAAAACCTTGACTTGTTTTTCTTAGGTCTTGGTCTCGACTTGGTCTTGTGTCCTCCACAGATTTAGTCTTGATTCTGAGAATCCCAAAGTCTTGGTCTCAAGGTCTTTTCCAAAATCTTAAAGTCTTGGTTTTCTTTATGGTCTTCTTCTTGACTTGGAATCAATACAGATAGTGGATACTCCCATAGACACTTCATGACTCCTTCTAAACATGCTAAACAGGTCTTTATATGATTGCCTACTCCAGGGCTGTCCTGGATTGTCAAGCTCTTCATCCTAACAGCAACCTTATGATGCACTCTTATTTCCATTACCCACCGTACTTATACCCACCACTTAAGACCATATATACAGATAGATGGGTCCTGGTTCACCACAATAAAAGAATACAGTGATTGTAGCACTGCTGCCAATAACCCAATCTGTCAACCATGTATTAAACTGCATCAGATTCATGTGCATGGACCATGAGCCATCTCTGTCCTGTAGATAGGCTCCGCATTGTTATTGAGAAGCCTCGCCATTGTTGTGAATCCACATACATCAGCTTGACTGATGAGTAACTTGAAGAATGATCTTCCTTGTATTGAAGGGGTTAGAAAGTTCAGGCTTTAAAATGAACAATCAATGGTCATAAAAGTCGGTGATACATTGCCACATTGGAAGGGAATTGTATGGCAGGCTGGAACACTGTGATGTGGAGTAACTCTGGGATGATATCTGGGATGAAATAGTGGAAATACATATTGACAGATTTAAATACAAATTTGGCAATTTGTACAAGTTGCTGGACTAGAGATCTGTCCATGGTGTAACTTTGGTTAGCTGATATACATTCTGGAAATGACTATGACTATATAGGTTACCCTGTATGTACAGGGTCCCAAAGTGTTATATACAGAAACACAATAAGACCTAGTGGCTTTCCTTATGCTTTGTCGTCTGAAGGGCATATTCAGGTTAGCAAGGAATGACAGCGAAGGTGACTTGAGGCCCAAAGTAAATATCGCTCCAGATTACAGTAGCAAAAGTAGCAAGGACAGGACAAGGGCATTGATGAAAACAGCAGTACACCTTTGTTTAGCTGATTGCACATAAGTACATCATGTGATATTGCATTTGATTATAATACATTATGCATCATTTTGCTCTATTCAGTCGCCTAACCTCACAATTACACCTGAATCTGCATCTTCTCAAGGTCTCCCTGCAATCTTGGCTGAACGTAACGCAACGTTTCAACTGATGCCACTTAGCATCAATCAATAAATGAATGCGAAGTATCTTTTAAGCATTCAGGGCAGGCTCATAATTCCATACAGAGGGTCACATTAGTTACACTTTTACCCTCTTTACTGGGCTGCAGAGATAAGCAGAGCACTCAATGTCACAAGCTGGCTTTGTACTAATGAGGCAGGCAGATGTGGTTAACTCACTGTAGTCGGGCGTTTTCATGCTTTCATGCATTAAAATTCAAGGGAAAATATGGAGTGTTGTTTTTTCCTGTTCAGACAGGGCCTGCTTTGTCTTTCATTCTTCCATATGCAGCACTGCATTTGCCTTTCTTGTATTTTTCCTCCATGTTGTCTTTTTCCATCAACCTGACTTTGACATTGTCGTACCTTTGCAATCTATTCAAATCTCATTTAGACCATATGGCTTCTCTGAGAGCATTGTGAGCAATTGCACACTTTTCATATAATTAAACCCTTTTTTGGTTTACTTATACATTCCTTAACTATATTTTATGTACTACTATCAGACCGGCTGTTCTAGACCATTAATCAACAGCTGCTGAGAAATCAAGAGTGCTGTGGTATACATGGTTGCAGTGCAAGGACACTGATATCTCTTCCAATGTTCCTTTTTCCTTTGTGGTTTTGGGCTTTCATGTTGTATCAGTATCTGTGCTTAGACTGAGATCCTGTTGGCAGAAAGGAAGATCAGATCTCCTAACAAACGCACTATGCGCAAAAGCCTAAAGTTTCTAATCTTAGCAGAGAACATGCAGATATCTTGTCTCTTTTTTTAAGCTTTAAAACGGTCAAAATAAGCTGCTATTTACAGATCACAAGACGCTGTACCGCTTTGGTAATATAATTCAGGCACATCAGATTCACAGTGGTAGAATCATAACACTCGGGACATTCTATAATACAAAAGGCATTACTGTGTATTCCTATTCTTTAATGAAAATCTGTAAGAGGAAGACAGTAATTCCTAGAAATACAGACGTGCACTGTTACAAAGCGAACTGTACTCTATAACTACATTTGTTGAGAGTGAAAAATATACTTCACCACAAAAACAAAACCTTGCAAACAACCCATTCAGTTTAGTAGCCTTGTAGCCACTGCTATGCCGAGATGTGAATAAGCTTCTGGTTAACGAGCATGAAACTGAGGCTGACAATCGTGAAAAGGCAACCAACAACACACCCATGAGTCCTTAAGTGTCCGTTTTAGTTCAGGCCATTTTACACTCATTACTGCGTGTCAGGAAAATCATCCAGGCAACACACTGGACCAACAAACACCAGGGCCTGGTTTGTAGATTTTCAGATTCATTTTAAGGGGGACATTTTGCTTTAATATCAGCAGAATGGGTCGATGAGTTATATGCACTACTCATAATCAAAGTCTAACTCCTGATATTGATGGCTTTCAGAATATGCGTATAATAACAGAAAAAGCAAAGGTACCAGAAAAATAAAAGCAGTGCACTGAAATTGAATGCACTGAACACATTATCAACTATGAAGCCATTTATGTAATGAAGTTAAGATGTTATAAATTCAATGGAGTGAAATGAGCAAAGGACAGTGTCAGTTTCTCAAGAGAGAAAGTAGATTAGGAAGCTTTGTAGCTGTTTTCAATATGAGTGGGCGTCCTCTATTCAGTACCTGCGAGACCTGGCCTTGACGTCAGACCAACTGATTCATTCACCCTTTAACTATACTGACTCAGTGAGAACAGATTGCAGCCACTGTTCTGCAATCCAGTCTGTTTTTAAAACTCTGTTTTCTTGAAATGAAAGCCTTAGTACTTGATCATCAAAGATCCTAGAATGATATTAAGCTTGTTAGTAATGTTTTGGGAAATGGGGGATGTTTTTTTGTAAATGCCTACATACACACAAATGACACTGTATGTCAAAGTTTTTATAAAGTTGTGTTAAATGTTTGCATAAGCCAAACTGTTGGTAGCCAAACTAAATACAGAAAAATAGAGAGACAGCTGTAGAGTCTAGTTTTGTTACTAGAGAGTGCAAAGGGCACGTAAAATGAGTGTAAGGTACTGCCAACAATAAATATAAGCAATTGAAACATTTCCAATTATGCCATTTATCACATACTCTTATCCAGAACAAGTGCTTAGTCATTCACTTATAATATCCAAAGCTAGTGCTGGTAGACCTGAATTCAAGGTACTTTGAGGTATGATATGGCCAGAAATTAGCCATACAATACCTAATGCAAATAACTACAAGCAAAACAAGACCTATGACCCAAAAGTATTCCAGCTTTGAGTCGCTCATTCAAGTGCTCTCGACAGCAAGTGACTCCTTTGTTCGGGCGCACAGGGATAGTTCATTCTACCACCTTGGTGCCAGAACAGAGAATAGTCTGGATGCTTGCCTCCCATGTGTCCTGGAAGACGGTGGGTCAAGTTGAACCATACCCATACATAAGGCACAAAGGGCTCTGGGTACCCGTAGGGCTTTGACCATTGCCATTATGTCGAGAGGGGCTGGACTGTTTTTTTTGCTTTGCAGGCCAGCATCAGGGATTTATATCTGATACGGGCTGATACAGAAAGCCAGTGAGGGGGCACAGCAAGGGAGTCACATGGCTGAACTTGGGAAGGTTGAATAAAAGTGGAGCTGCAAAACATGATAGTATATTCCATATACAATTTAAAAGAGTGGTAATTATATAATGACAAATTATATGATAAGTCATTCAAGTTCTCTTGTGTAAATCTACACATTTCGGATAACTAGGATATGATTTTTTTTCAGAGATTTCCATTAATTTATTGTGTAATCACATTTACAATTTACGATTTACAATTTACTGTTTGTATTCACTTTGATACATCAGATCCATTGTTATTTATATTGAGAGTGAGTAGTATTCTATGCTTGCTAACCCATCAGAGCTGGTAGGTGCTGTGGTGTCTATGTTTAGTCTTTACTATTATATTATAAATATAATATGAATTCATTTTATTCAATTATATCTTTGTTGAAAGAATTCTCTAGGCCTCAAACACTGGGCCATCGTAGGATCCAGACACTGGAAAATTGTGTCCGGATTGTCTAAGTGAGACTTGTGGAAATGTGTAAAGTAAGGGTTTACATATGAAATGTGACAGGCTTTTCATGAGGAATGGAAAGGCCATATAGAGCTGGGCCCCTGTGTCTTGTTTTTCTCTAGTCCTGGATGTCAATAGGTCATTGTCCAGATGTTGTTATAGTTAAACTTTGGATGCAAGCATGGTATATAAGCCAAGTGGCTCGGGGCTTCAAGAGAGGAGATGTGAATTGGCACAGGACCTCTACAGACATGTATTTTGTCTGATATGATACTGGTCTGTTTGTAATAAACATTTAAAATATGGCCCTTTTATCCCTACAGCATCGCTACAAAATATACAACATATTTTGTAGCGATGCTGTAGGGATAAAAGGGCCACATTTTAAATGTTTATTACAAACAGACCAGTTTCATGTACTTTGCTGGCAAATTAATCAAAAATAAATAATAAAGAGCACAAAAGCACAAAAAGGATGCCAGTTCTAGTGAGGATAGCAGTTGTTATCCTTTGTTAGCAGCACCAGCTGATAGTCTGTTACATGTAACAGTATATGACTACAGCTTGATGCAGGGAGCAGCCATCTTGGATTTTGGTGCTGGGGTCGGTGAGGTTTCCCGAAGTTAGAAATCCAACTTCAGGGGCATTTTGATTAAAATTTCCCATTGGGACCTTAGACATTTTGACTTCTCAGGTCAAATGCAAGGCGCCATTAAATCACATCCATTCCAGCCTCCTGACTGACCATGAATAAAAGACTGCAAAGCATTATTTAAAATTGCATGCCTACAACTAGCTCACATGACCCCCTACTTCCATTTTGGGTTTTCAGTCCCGTAATACGAAAGAACGAATTCCATTGAAACGAATGTCATTTTGCTTGCAACTTTTTGTTGGAACTCATTACAGTGCTCTCCTGCCATTTCATGCTCATTCATTCGGAACACTCTTCTATCAAATTGTTATTAAAGGGTCATATTCAGGTCTCCAATGCAAGCACTGTTGAAAAAAAAGTCCATTTTGTTTTGCTGTTCCGTTCCTGGCAATTGTTTGGTTCTGTTAATTTGCTTCTTTTATTTTAATGCATATTCATTTACCTTTCAAAGGCCAGTGAAAGGAGGGGTTTTTTTTGCCTCAAGGAGAAAAAGGGAAGCATATTTTCTACAGGTCCACTTACTCAGTGAGTGCTATTCAAGTCTCAGAGGAAATATAAAGAGCAAAACAAGATTAGGGCTGAATGGAGTTAAAAAAGAAAAATGGTAAGTTATAAACAGGATCCTTTTAAAGAACAATTTAAAGGTCTCCGGATAAAACTGTAAAAGTGTTGGGTAAAATTCTTGGGTAAGTGTAAATGCGCTTTTAAAGAGCCAGGGCGTACGTCCTAATCTAGAGGAGTGAACAGTTTCAGCGTGTGCTGCTTCTCCGCCATGACACTTTAACATTTATGTACAATATGCAGCACAAATACATATAAGAAAGAACATTTTCCCCATTGCTTTTATCCTACATCACTAACTATTCCTCCATCAGAAGCTGTACTCTAATACAGAGGCTGAAAGCCAAAACACGCCTCTTTCAGGACGCGTGAAGCCACTGCATCTCTATTAGCAAAGTCACTCTTGCAGTGTCACAGGGCAGCTGAATGCAAGTGGATGGGAATGCTAACTGTCCTATTTTGTATACATGAGCTAGCAGATTTAAATGGCTGGCTAGGTGCTGCAATAAATGATGGAGCTAAACGATGTAATTCTTCACATTCAGAGAGCAGAACTGGCAATGCTTCAACTCCTAACTCCTAATGGCATCACTGGAATTTTAACTCAGAATGTCTCTGATATTATACAGCTTTTCAGGCTTTGGTAGACTTGGACCCCATCCGCAAGATTTTTCCATTGACATGGGAACGTTTTGGAACTTATCCGCGTTCACACGGATTCGCAGAAATGAGCGTAAATGGTGTAGTAGTATGCATGCCAGGCCAGTAGATGGTAGCATAACTCAAATATACAAACACCACAGAAGAACTCTACGTACCTGCAGGTTGGGTTAGGTCAGCCACCAGACCCAAAGCCATGTGACTGTAGACTGTATAGTGCTGGCTTCCACTTCATAGAGTGCAAGGTAATGTGTTCTTATTTAATGCACATTTGCATTAAATGTGTTCTTATTTAATGCACAAGGACAGACACTCATGTAGACAAGGTTTTGCACGAGCCACTGTAGAGTCAATTCACGATCTGCATCTTTTTCTGTACTTGTGTTCTTGTGTACTTGAGAAACATCATCCATCACAGCTCAAGCACTGTTCCAGTTTAAAAATCTGCATCTAGCCAAGTACAGTTTAAATACCTGGACGTGTTCCTGCTCCTCCCTCCAAGCTCAGCATGAAAAACTACTGTTGTTTTGTTAGGAAATGAAGTTGTATGATTTTTAGGAGAGAATGTCGTTATTTAGACTTAAAGTATGTGGTTAATTTATCAAGAAAGAGCCTACGTGAAAATTTACTCTGACCTTTTTGGAGATGTGCGATCATGCTAGTAGGTGATGTTAATTACGTTAAGTACGCTGCTGCTCCGATTGCAGAATGACCATACAGCATCCTTCCATTCTCAAGACTTGCTGTACTTTGTATACTTTGAGAAGAGCTTTACTGCAAAGTAAGCAGTGTTACATGATTTCAGTTTGGGGCTGTTTGCACAAATAGTGATTTCAAGGAATACCCTATTGTATCTTAGCCTAATAGCGTCTGGCATATAAATAAACAGATGGATTTGTTCCAAACTGTGTTCTTTATTGTTGAATAGCAGTAAAACAAGTAACGTTTCATTAGAGATATAGTCTCTCTCTCTCTCTCACACGCACACACACATGATGCATCATTAACATCTTAATGATGAACTTTAAGAAAAAAGTAGCCACCAATTGTCAGCCTGTATATTTTTACGCAGTGTTTGAGGGCACCGAGTAGAAAAAGATTAGAGCCTCAAGACAGTCTTTCACAATGTAATCTATCTCGTCATGCTTTGAGCACATGAGAGCCTAAGCTGAAAGCACTGTCATTTGATCTGTTTTTTTTTCACATTTGGTCTCGACTAGCCCGTATCCGTGATATTCTCTAGTAAGCTTATGGCTCAGCGTGTGTGTCACTACAGCATACAAAGCTTTTCTTCTCCAGTGTGGTATGTAGAAGCACATAAATAGCCATGCATGATACCCTAAGCCTGCATTGCTATTCAGCTGAGCTGCCTTGCTGAAGCAAACCTCAGAAGCATGCATACTCCCTATTGGTGCTATTATTTAAGAAGCAGTAAAACAGACTGCTGTCTCTGCAGCCACCGAGCTTATTAAGGAGGCCATTTCAAGAAATTCCCAAAGACATGATCATTACACGGGGAGTTAGTGCTACTAATCTGTATATTAATTTATCGCCACGTACCATTGTGTTCACATCTGTTCGCAGACACAGAATGCCAAGGAACCACCGTGCCATCACAATCTGCTGTAATAGCAAAAATAATAGCAGTGCAAAATGTACTATATGGTGGCTTTTATTTTTTATATATGTTTGGCATACATATTCATCCTTATCATTGAGACAGGATACTATGGAAATACAACTATGCAGTTTAATCTAAGGAACAAAACCAGGATCTCTCTGATCCCACTGCCTAAAATAACTAGCAAAGACCGGCTCAGTCCAAAGAGTACACTTGGAAAGATTATAACAGCTAGTTAATTTAGTGAGATCAATTATTACTGCTACAGCAAACCACTTTATTTAATCCTGTATATAAATACACTGAAGTACCAGAAAAACTGGTATGGGAGCCTATGCAAAATACATAGCAACACCATGTATGTACATCATTGGTTGCATCTGCGAGTGCGTATATAAAGCGACAGACATCTATGGAAGCTTCTAGAGTATTTCCCATGTGAGAACGGCAACTTGTCACAATTTTGCGACTTTCAGAACGACTCATGAGATCATTTCAAGGGTGTACCGTGACTACAAGAATTCTCAGACTTGCGACAGGAGCGTAGCCGTAAAAAGACTTTCAGTGAACGTTAAAAGCGTCAGGCGTCAGCGTGAGGACTGTACAACATTCCCTTCAAGATCCCATGGGGACCTACCGAGTATTATGTGGTATACCAGTTTTTCTGGTACTTCAGTGTAGATATGCCTAAACATGGCACTTGACCAACATAAAGATTTTCAGCTACAATAATCCAGAACTGACATTTTTTTTAAATCAAATTTACAGTTTCAAATACATATCCTGCATCTATTGCCACTTATCTTAGAAGAGAGCTGTTGGAATTACTGGTGCAGGTTGTGCTGCAGGCTATACTAAACACTTTTACTCAAATAGCAAGCATTTGGCTTGCTTTCCAATTTGCTCGCTGTGGAAATTCAAAGCTAAATTTATTGCTAAGTATTCAAAGCTTGTCCAGTATCAGCTGAAGCAGTATTAAATTCAAAGCCAATATCTGTCGGTTTGCTGTAACTGCAACATTTCGCCGTTGCATTATTGGTATCAAGGGCGTAGGTTTGATTTTGACATTTGATTTTGGCCCCCTGGACGCTGAGGCTTTTTGTATTTATGATAGACCGCAGTTCTGACCACAGTTTCATTCCACCTAGAGCCTTTATTTTATCGATATAGAAGCCAACACACTTAATTGTGTTCCTGAGACAATAATTTTCATTATGTTAACCAACACAATCACAGTTAGCTTTCTGTACTTCATGATATTCAACAATGCCATACTCAGGAATTGACATTGTATAATGTTTGCACCTGCTACCTTTCAGGATTGCTTCTGTCACCTGATAAAATCATTTCAGACACACCTAACATTTGTCACAATACTGAATCTCACTACCAACATCTCTCCAAGTCATTATTTGACTTCTCCTGCCTCTTCTCTGTCTGAGCTGCTGCATACTGCAGACATTGATTCCTGCCAAATGAACAGTGAGCAAAAACAGTTAGGGCTTTATTGTATATAGTATTATTAACATTATTGAGGTTTTATTTCTTTGCCTTTAACTTGTAGCTGTAAAGCAGCTCCTAATGTCCACCTTTGTTTTTCTGTCTGCCATCCTGAACCAACCATATTACCAAATTAGTCTAACTGACAAACACACGCACAGTAACTTTTACAGTTGCCACCAGTTCTGTCTAATAGCCCTACGGAATCGTTCCTCATTTAAAAATGAAATGCATCGTCCTGTTAATCAATACAAGACAACATTTGGAACAACCATTGGATGCTGCCTATGTGCACATCTAGTTCACAGAGCTTTGGTGCTTCTTGCAACCACAGCCTTTCACATGTTAGCAAGAAAACGGCAAAGCCAACTCGGTTAGGGAGTAGGGAGGCGGGACTCGTAGTAGAGAATGAGATCTGTCTATCAAATACATTGACTAGACACTGACAGACTGTTGCATTTAAATTGTTGATCAAAATTATTCCTAGGCAATAATTGACAATTCAGTAGTCTCTGGATATTGGTATTGACTTATCCCTATCCAATTCTGCCCCCTTGATTGGAGTACATGCTGTAATTAGGCGACGTTATGAAAGAAATAAGTGTATGCATCATTCCTGGTGAGGCCGTACACACGTATGAATTCTGTATTTTCAAAACCTGCAATATGATTTCTAGCTGGTTGCTCGTATCACTGTCAATAAGAAGTGGAACTAGCTTACTTCTGTATTTTGTTCTTTTTGAGTTACACAGCAGTTGATACTGGTAGTTTGTTTAAATTGATAGCACTCCATCATGTCTTGTAGTGCAATATGAATTGGTGACCTATTTCCCAGCACTCCAGGCAAAGAGGCTTTCTCTCTACCTCTTGTCCTGTTTGAATTCAGGCACATCTGCTGCAGAGCGTTTTGAGGGGTAGCTTAGGAGCCGAGTTGATGGACAGCGGATGAGTAGATACTACCACGATGTGCCAACATTTACAGTTTAGCCATAGGAATTAGAATGTTCGACTCCTTGCTATGGCAATACGGGAGTTTCCTGAACACCGGATAGTAGACTAGACTAAACATGTACAGTACAGGCCGAAAGTTTGGACACACCTTCTCATTCAATGCGTTTTCTTTATTTTAATTACTATTTACATTGTAGATTCTCACTGAAGGCATCAAAACGAGTTCATTCATAATATAATTCATATTATAAAATAATC